>VDFB02049827.1:0-26615 GCA_007258455.2 Sequoia sempervirens
TTATCTAAAAATTATCTTGGTACTTTGCGATTTCCTGTGCAGTATATTTTGAAACTTCTAGTCTGAAAATTATTGAGCATTTAGGTTGGTTGAAACAATTTATTCTAATGTCATATTTGCAATATATATACAATATCAAACTCTTGGAAATTTCAAAAGATCAAATCATGCATAGTGACAATCATTCCTCCATTGTAAGCAATTATACTTGAACTCATAACAACATTTAGAAAACTGCTTGTCAAAATGCTCAAACAGCCAAATTGGTGAAAATAAAAAAAACTTGCATAGAAAATAGGGTGGAACACTATAAGATCCTCATAAGATTTGGTATGATGAATGTGAAACCAGTAAATATCCCTTTAGTTTCTCATTTTAAGCTTTCTTCAAGTTTATGTCCTAGTAATTAAGAAGAAAAGGATTATGTCTCATGTACCATATTTCAATGTAGTAGGAAGTTTAATGTATGCGATGGTATGTACAAGATCGGATATTTCACATGTAGTTGGTGTTGTTAGTAGATACATGGCAAATCCAAATAAAGAGCATTGGGCAGTAGTGAAATGGGTGCTTCGGCATCTTAGAGGCACAAGTGATTATTGTATCACCTTTGATGGTTGTAGTGGTTCAGTTTGTGGTTATGTTGATTCAGATTTTGCAGGTGATTTGGAAAAAAGGAGATCTACATCAGGTTATGTCTTTACTCTTGTAGGAGGACCTATTTGTTGGATGTCAAAGCTTCAAGAAATAGTTGCTTTATCCACTACCGAGGCAAAGTATATGTCTATCTCAGAGGCAATTTGGTTGAAGGGTTGTTTGGAAAAAAGTGTAGGACAAGGTGATTGTATTTTGTGATAGTCAAAGTGCTATACATCTAACTAGAAATCTAGCTTATCATAGTAGGACTAAGCATATTGCGATTAAATACCATTTTGTAAGATAGGTTATTGATGGATGCGGAGTAGCTCTTGAGAAAGTTCATACACTAGAAAATTGTGTTGACACGTTTACAAAATTACAAAACCAGTACAGCTAGAAAAGTTGAAGTGGAGTTTGGCTTCTCTTAGCTTGCAAAAAAGGTGATGAATGGGCATGGGCAAGTATTAGGTAAATTGTTGTCAAGGTGGAGATTGTTGGATAATGACAACAAAGAATAGGAATAAAGCAAAATCTTATATTTGAAAATGATAAAGAAATAAAACAAAAAGATAAAACAATAAAAACAAAGCAATAAAACAAAGCTGGTTTTTTAAGAGTTTGACAGAGGTTATCTTGAAGATATTATATATATCTTGTTGCCTTGAAGGAAAAATCAAACTAATGAATTGTAATTGAATAGCATCAACTGTGTGAAGATTGTAATCAATTTCTTTGAGTAATAAGAATACCAATGCTTTGCCCCGTGGATGTTTCCTTGACATATTGTCAAGGTTTTATCATGTAAATCTGTGTCTTGTCTATTATTGTGTTATTCCATTTCATTTTCTTCGTTATTTCTTTCCAACTAACTTGTGTTGCAATATTATTTAAGTTTATGGGTTTTACATTTATGTTTTCACAATAAAAATTTACTTATTTACTAACACTTGCTCCACCTCTTGAACAAATAATCACTTATGTGCCAAATTCGACTTTTGTGACTTCATCTTTTTTGTGCAACATTTGTACAAATGTCAGTTGCTCCAAAATTTGTGTTCACAATGACATCAATTGTCCTAAACTTCACATCATTGCTAATGTCAATCTAATTTCCAACGACTTGTGCCATACACTTTGTAGAGTCTTAGTATTGCAATGCAATAGCCTTTTCATGCCAATTTCTAACTTGTGCCCTTGTTGTACACCACCTTCAATTACAAATCCTGTAAATTTTAATGATCAGATTTAATGCACAGAAAATTAATTCAAATAAGACACAATAACACAGCAGATACCCTGGGAAAACCCTCCTCTTGAGGGAGAAAACCCAGCAACAAAACTCTCTTATATATATTATTGAAGAACAACACTCTCTTGTACAATGAGCCCAAACTCAAGGGCCAAGAATAGCATAAACTCTAGATGTAATTACACAGATTACAATCTACACTTGTAGGAATTCGCTAACTGCTCTTTAAGGAAATCACACTCTTGATAATAGAAAGAATATTGAACTTACTTGATGATGATAATGAGAGAGTAAACTCATATAAATACAATATGAAGGGACGCCACCCTATTAAATGCAAGTCGGCTGGAGATAAGAGAATGTAATATGTAAAGAGACGCAACCAATAAGAGGAAGTCGTCCTCAAGAAAGTCGGCCACCAATAAGTAATATAAGAGATCACGCCAAAAGAGAAAAACGTAGACAATGTAGAATGAGGTCGGCCTCATACAATTCTTCATTAAATGAAGATTCTTCAAAACTCGTGCCATATATAAATTAAATAGCCTCTTGGCTATCATTTAATTTATCAACCAAGAACAATCGATATGCTGGAAGGAAACGACAGAAGCTGTATATATCATTAACACTCCCTCTCAGCTAGGGAGACAACTTCCAGCTGTACAAGACATATCACCTCAACGTGATGTCTACCACATTGGCTGCAACCAAATGTGAAAAGAAGAATATCACCTCATCGTGATATTAGATATCGCCTCAACACAATATCAACCATAATGGCTACAACCATACTATGGTAAGTACAAGTGTTCATCACTTGCGTGATGTTGTCACCTCAACGTGACTTTCACCATGACTCTCTCAGAGGGTGAAACACAAGTACAAAATATGTCATGGAGTCACACACATGACATCCACCATGACTCAGCTCAGATTGTGGAAACAAGGGCTTTCACCTCAAATCTCAAAGAGAAATGCATTAACAAGGGCTTGCACCTCAAATTCCTCCGTCTCAGAGAAAAATGCATTAACAAGGATTTCACCTCGAACTTCTCTCACAGAGAACTCATTAAACAAGGCTTACTAATACTGAGACTCTTTCTCAGTCAAGGCTGGATTCTCCACCATACAAAGCTTATCTCGAAAGTACACAAACTTTATCTTGGAGAGAAGCTTGGTGAGAATATCCGCCGTCTGCTCATCAGTGCTGATGTACCTCAACTGTACAGCCTTCCGTAGTACCATATCTCTAATGTAGTGGTACTTGATCTCAACGTGTTTGGTTTTGTCATGGAACACAGGATTGACATAAAGCTTCACACAACTTTGATTGTCACAATGAATGATAGTAGGCTCCATTGTTTGTCCAAACAATCCTACAAGGAGCTTACGAAGCCACACTGCTTCCCGAGTTGCTATACAAGCTGCAATATACTGTCTCTGCTGTACTCAATGCTACAGATGACTGCTTCCTGCTGCACCAGGAAATCATAGCAGAACCCAAACTGAAGCAACAACCAAAGGCGCTCTTCCGATTTGTGACACACCTTGCCCAATTAGAATCTGTATAGCCATGTAACTCCAAGTCTGCATCTGAAGAATACCTCAACCCATATCCAACTGTGCCACGCAAGTATCTCAGGATATGTTTAGCTGCAACAAGATGTATTTGTCTCGGATCACACATAAATTGGCTAAGTGCACTCACTGCATAACAAATATCAGGTCTAGTGTTAACTAGATACATCAATGATCCAATTAGCTGTCTGTACAATGTAGGATCCACCAAGTTTGAACTAGCTGCAACCTCCTTCAACTTATGTAGGTTGTTCTCCATGGGTGTAGACATGGATTTGCAATCCATCATACCAAATCTCTTGAGTATATCAATGGTGTACTTCCCTTGACTTAGAATCATCTCATCTAGTTTCTGCCAGACTTCTAAGCCAAGGAAGTAATGCATGAGCCCAAGGTCCTTCATCTCAAATTCAAAAGTCAACTCCTTCTTACACTCAAGAATCAGGTGATCTTCTCCAGTAAGGATCAAATCGTCAACATATAAAACCAAAATTAGTGCATCACCATTAATTACCTTGAAGTAGAGATTTGAATTAGCATCATTCTTCAAGAAGCCCAAACTTGACAGGTAACGATCAATCCTTTCGTACCAAGCACGAGGAGCCTGCTTAAGACCATACAAGGCCTTCTTCAGCTTGCAAACATGTGACTCCTTCCCATGAACCTCAAATCCATCAGGTTGCTCTATATAAACCTCTTGCTTGATCACTCTATTGAGAAAGGCTGTCTTTACGTCCATTTGGTGAATCTTCCATCCTC
Source organism: Sequoia sempervirens (assembly GCA_007258455.2). NCBI lineage: Eukaryota > Viridiplantae > Streptophyta > Pinopsida > Cupressales > Cupressaceae > Sequoia > Sequoia sempervirens. Next base: position 4,226 of record VDFB02049827.1, read on the forward strand.
TAGATGCAGCAATAGCAATGATGGTTCTGACAGAGGTATAGCGAGCAACAGGAGCAAATGTTTCTTCGTAATCAACTCCCTCTTTTTGAGAAAACCCACGAGCCACAAATCTTGCTTTGTACTTCTCAATGCTCCCATCTGCAACATGCTTAATCTTGAAGAGCCATTTAGAAGACACCACCGACTTGCCCTCGGGTCTAGGAACAATGTCCCAAACATCATTCTTAAGAATTGATTGATACTCTTCTGCCATAGCATCCCTCCAAACTTGATGACTAGATGCTTCCTCAACACAGGTAGGCTCAGATTCAATAATCTGACTCATTAAGGCAACATAACTGGAGAACTTATGTGGCCTTTTACTTTCTTTGAATGTGCCTCTAGGAGTTGCAAAACTTTCAGCCTCTTGCATAGTACGTTTGGCCCATAGAGGTTTCTTTCTCCCAATAACAATGTCAGTAGGCCCATCAGTAGGTTCCAAGGGTTCAACAGGATCAATATCTTCTTTTGGTTACGAAGTCTCCCTTTGTATCTCAGGAGTATGATCAACTTCCATGTCGAGGAGACTCTTCATTATCAATCTCCATATGAATGCCTCGGATCTTTTGAATCACGACATCTTCCTCGATGACATCCCCTGATCTCCAATCAACTTTTGCCTGGAATGTATATGCGCGGAAGCTTTTGATGTCTCACTGCCCACAAATATTCCCTTCTTGGAAGGCTCCAACTTGGTTCTTTTTTCCTTTGGAACATGAACATAGATAGGGCATCCAAAGATCCTCAAATGATAATGACTTGAGGCTTCTTCCTTGGGCTTACAGGTCATATTCTCCAAGATCTTATGAGGACTTTTGTTCGAACATATCTACGATGATCCACGGAAAACACTTAGAAGGTTTGCAAATCTTGATCATGGATCATGGCCTTCACTGCTTCCATGATTGTCCTGTTCTTTCTTTCCGTAACACCATTTTGTTGAGGATAATAGGGGACACATAACTCCCTCTTAATCCCTGCATCAATACAAAAATTCCGAAAACTGCCAGAGGTGTTTTCTCCACCATTATCAGATCTGAGGACCTTAATTCTTTTACTAGAAAGATTTTCTACCAAGGCTTTAAATTCCTTAAACCTATCTAACACCTCCTCATACTCTTTAGTTTTCAAAAAATAAATCCAAGTCTTCCTAGAGTGGTCATCAATAAAAAGAACATAATACAAGAATCCACTTGAAGACACAACAAACATAGGACCACATAAATCAGAATGAATAAGGTCTAAAATACACTTAGATCTATTTTCTCTACTATGAAAAGGGGCTTTTATATTCTTACCCAAAGCGCAACCCTTGCAAGTACCTTCGTGCTCCTGGTTGAACTTAGGAAGGCCCGACACCATCTTTTCCATGATAGGTAAGGCTCGGAAGTGTAGGTGAGCCAATCTCCGATGCCAAAGATCACATAGACTTGAAGAATCATGAACCAACGCTTGTAAAGGACGTGTGCAGACCTTGTAAAGACTTTCATGTCTAACTCCAATTACTTGAGCATCCTTGAAGCTAGAGTTCTCCATCCACACTAGAACTTTGCCTTTGGAGAAGGCAACATGATATCCTTTATCTTCCAAGGCTGAAATAGAAATAAGATTGCGCTTGATTCCGGGAACATAAAGAACATTACTCAACTGAAGTGTAATGCCGAAATCCAAATGAAGTGAAGAGGTCCCAAATCCTTTCATGGAGTAGCTAGCATCATCTCCAATAATGACTTGCTCGGAAGACTCCTCCACCAAACTTGATAAGTGCTCCTTAAAACCAGTGATGTGTCGTGAAGCGCCACTGTCGATCAGCCAAGTGTTGGTGTCGGTAGGTACACTGCTTGACAATGCCGAGTAGAACAAATATTCACTTGAATCCTTTTGTGGAGAGGCATCATCAACATCCGCAACGGTGACTTGTTGCTTAGGTCTAGTTGGACAATACTTAGCGAAGTGCCCAAACTTATCACACCTAAAGCATTGAATCTTGGACATATCCCTCTTCTTCTTGAATGGAGGTGCATCATCAATTCCTTTGTCTCCATTCCTCTTGAAGAATCCTTTCCTTCCATCTTTTCCTTTCTTTTTTGAAGCATGGGAGGCGAGAACATGAATGTCTTCATTTTTTGAACTTTGACCAACGCCTCTTGCCACCAACCTTGATTCCTCTTGAATGCAATCTGATCTTAGGCGATCAAACTTAGGCAATTTTGATCTTGCACTGATTCCTTGAATGTAAGATTCCCAAGACAAAGGTAGACCATTGAGAGCAAGCATAGTCAGGTCTTTGTCATCAACCATATGCTCTATTGTTGAGAGCTGATCTCTCAAATCTGCAATCCTCATAAAGTATGCAATCATTGATTCACCTTTCGCCATCTTCACATGATGAAGTTGCTGCTTCAATGCAAGCGCTTGGCTGGTATTGTTGATTTCGTACATCTCTTCCAATGTTTTGAACATGTCTCTCGCTGTCTTCAACTTAGAGACGATAGGCACAATATGATCCTTGATGGAATCAACCAATATCTTCATTGCTTTAATATCTTTCTTCACCCACTACAACTTCTCTTCTTCCTCCTCAGGTTCAGTAACACTAGACTCCACGAACTCACCCAAGTCATTTTCATGCAAGGTAAGCATGATCCTAAATCTCCATGAAGTGAAGTTAGATGCTCCCTCGAGTCTATCCTCAATCTTCAACCCGTTCACCATCTTGACTAATGTAAACAAATGAAACAACGAAGAATGAAGGAGAGAATAGGGTATCGCTGATTAGGAATAAATCTGATCACGATCCTCTCAAACTTGGCTCTGATACCATGTAAATTTTAATGATCAGATTTAATGCACAGAAAATTAATTCAAATCATACACAATAACACAGCAGATACCTTGGGAAAACCCTCCTCTTGAGGGAGAAAAATCCAGCAACAAAACTCTCTTATATATATTATTGAAGAACAACACTCTCTTGTACAATGAGCCCAAACTCAAGGGCCAAGAATAGCATCAACTCTAGATGTAATTACACAGATTACAATCTGTACTTGTAGGAATTCGCCAACTGCTCTATAAGGAAATCGCACTCTTGATAATAGAAAGAATATCAAACTTACTTGATGATGATAATGAGAGCGCGAACTCATATAAATACAATATGAAGGGACGCCACCCTATTAAATGCAAGTCGCTGGAGATAAGAGAATGTAATATGTAAAGAGACGCAACCAATAAGAGGAAAGTCGTCCTCAAGAAAGTCGGCCACCAATAAGTAATATAAGAGATCACGCTAAAAGAGAAAAACGTAGACAATGTAGAATGAGGTCGGCCTCATACAATTCTTCATTAAATGAAGATTCTTCAAAATTCGTGCCATATATAAATTAAATAGCCTCTTGACTATCATTTAATTTATCAACCAAGAACAATCGATATGCTGGAAGGAAACGACAGAAGCTGTATATATCATTAACAAATCCGTTTCTTATAGATGGAAGTTGAACCTCTTTAACTTACCAATCATTACCTTTTTCCCAATCTTTCCATTTACACCATGCATTAGATGTATTCCTGTTAGTTATGTTTCCTCAACTTCTAGTTTCATACTCTTCTACGTTAAACATTCAACATATCTTCTTGAAAAATAGGTGTTCAAACCTATTCCTATTATGAAAGACAATTTTTTAAGTCTTTTGATCACTTTTCAGTCTCTTCACTCTAATGTTCGCTTTGATTTGGTAGTTTGCAAGTGTGTACTATTTACTATTTACTCTTCCTTGTGGCTTTATAACATAGGAAAATTCTTATTCACTATGATCTACCTAAATTAATGGTAATGGAGCATTGCATGTCACAAGATGAGATTATGTGAAGCACATAATTCGTATGTATAATGCATCCACTTTCTTGCAAGCCCACCACAGTCTTAGATGACATCCCACACCATTTTGCTTGATTTGCACAATGCTTGAAGATTTAGAGAAAAAAACCTGCCTTGAGCATTTTTTAGATCTTGTAAGGAGTTGCCTACTCCTTAGATTTAGTAGAAAAAATGGTGTAAAACTTGTGAGTAATTGTGGGTTGCTAGTTTTTTCATGCCAATTCAAATTGCCAAGCTGCAAAATAGTCAAACCCACAAAAACCTGGGAAAAACTTGCTAGCTTTAAAAAAAGGGAATCTCATGAGTTACCAAAAACCTTGAAATTAATTTGCAAAATAGAAAAACTATTATTCCCATCTTTTTCTATGTTATTGGTTTGACCCACTAAACCTATAGGGTTGGGTTTGATCCAACCTAGATACGGATATGGGTTAGGTTTGCATGGGGGTCCATCTAGGGTCCTTGAAAATCATTGTGGGTTTGTTTGGGATGAATCTAAGCGAACTTGTCACGAATGCCCCGATATTTTATTTTGTTGCCACAATGAATCTACATTTTTCCTTTGTAACAATTGGGGCGAATAGAAGTGATTTCATGTTCCTTCATTCAACCCTATAGTTTCTTTAGGTGATCCCTTCCAATTGGCCCATTCTGAAGTTACAACAAAAAGAAAGATGGAAAGTTTGAATTGGGTGAGGTTGTAATGTTTGGATTTTCTTGATTAGATGCATTCAAGAAATTGGCTTCATTAGTAATCATAAGAAAATATACTAAATGTTTATATTTTATGATTTTAAAGGTTCCATCTATGCACTTAGGGTGGTGAATGTATGTTTCTCTTTTTTAAGATTTTTTTTTAATTGTTTTAGGATAGAATTTAGGTTTAATTTTAATTTTAATTTTTTTGTTTTAAAAATTAATTTTAATTAGGGTTAAAATTAGGAGGTTTAATTAGAATTATTTTATCATTATAATTATTTTTAATTAAAATAATAAATTTAATTGGAAATCTAATTTTTACTTATAGTATTTTATTAAGGTTAGGGCTATACTTAATATTGCATATATATAATTAAAATAATATAAATTTAAAATAATAATAATTCTTCTAATAAATTTATCACATATATCATAACCCTAATGAGCCGTTGGAATGGCGGAATGACGACACAGGCAAAACTTTCGAAGACACAAGGGTTTGCAGTATGATGGAGGCACTCAACCTAGATGGCCTTTCAATAACAGAAAGGGAAGACACTTTCAAAACTCTAGAAGGAATGAACCTTATTGGGCATGGTAGGCTCCGGCTAACCAGGGTTTTAGAATTGGGGGCATTGGAAATGAAGGACGAAAGACCAATCAAGCTCTACAGCATGATGGAAAATTCAGATCGATGTTCTCAAATGGAAAGGTGGATTTTAGGCAGTTGGAAGGAAAATTTTGGCGCCCAAAACAACATAGTGAGATGGCGGAGCCAAGCAAGGTAATGCCTAGCTTTTCCCACACTACTATGGTCTCTTTGCTCTTGGAAAATAGGGAATGGAGTGATTCTGTCAGTTTTCTTAAAGCCCATGCCCTAGTGATGAAATGGGGTGGGAAATGGCCGACATTTTCTAAGATTAGGGCCTGGTGTGATAAAAACTGGGGCAAAGATTGTGGTTTGAAAACCTTGGAAAATGGGTTCTATTTGGTGATTTGTCAAACGCTCCAGGACAAAGAATGGATCATCAATAGTGGCCCATTCATGATGGAAGGGAGGGGTTTCTCTATTTTAGATTGGACTCCAAACTTTGACCCTAATAAAGCAAACGCAGAGGATGTGCCAATGTGGATCAGGTTGAAGAATCTCCCTCGGGAATATTGGGATATGGAAACTCTCAAAACCATTGGAAACAAATTAGGGGTTTTTGTGAAGTCGAAGGAAGCTGTGGCAAAATCTGATTATAGCATGTTTCCCAAAATTTGCATCCTCAGGCCGACAATCCACCCTCTTCTAGAAATGATAGAGATAAATAGGGGAAGGTGTTTGGCATCAAAAGGTTGAGATTGAGGATGCAATGATATCTTGCTCGAAACGTTTAGGGAAAGAGCACTTAGATGGTCACTGCCCAAATGTGAAGAAAGGAAAAGGGTTAGCCCAAAATACTCTTGTTGAGGATCTGACGATCTTAATTGAATCTGATGCTTGGGAAGGTCATTGGAACACTCAAGAATGGGGACTTCACCGAAGGCAGCTGCATAGCCCATCCTGTTTGATAATAGGGACCAATCGCTCTTGTGATGGGTTTCAAAAAGAGGAAATAGATTTCCTCTTTGAATGTGGTTCTGAGGTGGTGTCTCAAGTTTGGACACATCCTAAATTGAACCAAGAGATGGAAACTTTATCTATCAAAAGTTCAGAGAAAGCTAAGACGGTGCTGGTCTCATAAGGACATCTGGAGGAATTGATTACTCAAATAAATGAAAATGCTGTGAATGATAGGCAATTCAATTCTCCCCTTATGGGTGAAGCTATTGCTTCGGGTTAGAATATTCACATAAGGGGTGAAGGTTCTGAGATTGAACCAATACTGCAAGGAAACTCCCACTCCCCAAGTAAAAAGGAGAGTGTCAACAAAATCATGCATGGCCGAGAAGAAAAGCCTGGGGTAGATTGGGAACATAACTCTTCATGCAATAATAGGCAGGAAATTGATGAAGAGGACAAGATACTTGGAGATGACATTCTATTGGAGAATGAGGATACCGTTTTTAAGGATATTCCCATCTCTCCTATTCAGAATCTAGAGAGTGCCTTTGAAGGTGTCAGAGATAGCGGAGGTAACATGGAAGATTCAAATTCAGAGATGGCGTTGAATGAGGATCATGGTGGTGAAGATATGCTAGGTTTGCAGGATAATATAGGGATTATTGAGAAGAGAACAATAGGGAAATCTTCAGCTTTAATTGGTAAGGCTAAGATTGGAGAGAAGAAAAAACGCGGTCCTAAAACTAATAGGATGCGTCTTGAAATGGCTGGTAATGCGGTTGGACAGAGTAAATTGAGATCAGGAAAAGGCTATGCCTTTTCCCGACAGCCATGAAAATCTTATCGTGGAATGTCAGTGGTTGCAATGCCCTTGACAAGATTCGTTTGATCAAAAGGTGTTTTGATCAAATGAGGCTGGCCCCGACTTTGCTATAGGAAACAAAAATTAAGGAACCTGATTTTGATTCCTTTTATAGATGTTTTAGTAGATGGAAGTGTCTTCTTACTAGGGTAGTGGGTGCTTCAGGAGGCTTTGGTGTCCTTTGGAATGACTCAGTAGTTGATGTTCAGGTTGCTCGTCAGGATAGATTCTGGCAATGGCTGAGAGTTGACTCTAAACAACTCAGGGTAAGCTTCTCAATAATCAACATTTATGGTCCAAATAGTTCAACCCAAAAAAAGGTGCTTTGGCAAGATCTTTCTGAAATTTTAGGCCTTGAGGATGGAAGGATGTTTCTCCTGGGAGGTGATTTTAATGCTATCTTGAGGCCTTCAGATAAATTGGGGGGTGTGTGTTGGTCAGGACAAAGCCAACAAGATTTCAGTGATTTTGTTGTGAATAATGGCCTCATTGAATTGCCCTTCAAAAATGGTGATTTTACTTGGACGAATCAGAGAGGTGGTTTTCTAAATATAGCAGAGAAGCTGGATCGTTTTTTGTTAGCAGGTGATTGGGCTGCTCAATAGTGGACATGTGAGGCTGAGATCATACCTATTACTGGGTCGGATCACTACCCCATAGGACTGAGAATTCAAGAAGAGGCCATGCCGGACTGGTGCCCTTTTAAGTTTTAAGCAATGTGTTTTCGGGCTGAAGGGTTTAAGGATTTGGTAGTTGAGTGGTGGAAAAGTGCTCTTGAACGATCAGGCAATAAAGCTTTTATATTTTTCAAAAATCTTCAATATCTAAAGGAGCAACTCAAGGAGTGCAATAGGGAATCCTTAAAGAATATTTTTGTTGAGAAACTCAAACTGGAGGAGGAGCTGAAGTCTTTGCATACAAAAGTTATTGAGAAGGGGATGTTGGAAGGGATTTTGCTTTGGAGAAGAGTTTGAATAAAGAATCCTCAGAAATTTTAGCCCGGGAAGAAATATTTTGGACACAAAAATCCTGTGAAAGCTGGTTAAAAGATGGGGACAGAAACACAATTTTTTTTCATAATTTTGTGAAGGTGTGTAGATCAAATAACAAGATCTTCTCAATAAAGGACAATAATGGAAATGTGTTGAATGAAGCTGATCAGATCAATAAGGAAGCCATAAGGTTTTATTCAGATATTTTTGTTGACAATTCTGATGCTCTAATGGCTGACTTAAGCATTCTAGATGTAATTCCTTGCTGTGTGTCTGAGGCTCAGAATGCCATGCTTATGGAGGAAGTGTCTTTAAAAGAAGTCAAAAAGGCATTATTTGATTTGGGTGGAGATAAAGCCCCTGTCCTGGATGGCTTTCCGACTTTTTTCTTCCAAAAATTATGGGAAATCTTTGCTCAAGACCTATGGGAGGTGGTAGAAGAATCAAGGAGGGGAGGTTTTATTCTTAAAGATTTAAATAACACCTTCATTGCTTTAATTCCAAAAAGATCGGTGGTGAATTCATTTGAGGACTTTAGACCAATCTCTTTGTGCAACGCAGTCTATAAAATAATTTCTAAATTCATAGCTAATAGATTGAAAAGGGTTTTGGATTCGGTGATCTCACTAGAACAGAGTGGCTTCTCTCCGAATAGATCAAAATTTGAAGGTGTTATTGTTGCTCACGAGGCTATCCATTCTATTCGAATGGCAAAAACAAAGAGAATGATGGTAAAGCTAGACATCAAAAGGGCCTATGATGAGGTGAATAGAGGTTTTCTGCTGAAACTTTTAGAGAAGTTTGGGTTTTGCAAAGAATGGGTGGCTTGGATTCAAAGTTGTATCTGCACCCCTTGTTTTTCTGTCTTGGTGAATGGTACTCCACAAGGTTTCTTTGATTCCACTAAAGGGATTAGGCAAGGGGATCCAATATCACCGTTTCTCTTCATAATCTTGGCTGAGTCTTTAGGAAGATTGATTTCCAGGAAATGTAGGAATGGTCTTTGGAAAGGCATCAAAGTTGCAGAAGGTATTGATCCCATTTCACACCTTCAATTTGCTGATGACACTTTTTTGTTGGGGGCAAGCAGCCTTTAGAGAAGCTCGAGTAATGAAGGAGACCCTAGATGAGTATGGTAGAGCTTCCGGGCAATGTATCAATTGGAGGAAATCAGAAATTTTCTTTTTTAACACTCCTATCCAAAACAATTGGAAATTTGTAGAATTCTTGGGATGAGATCAGGTTCCCTCCCAAACAAATATTTGGGTATACCTATTTTTGGGGGAGCCAATAAAGTTGGTGTTTGGAAAGATCTTTTAGATAGCTGTTTAAGCCAAATGGATGGTTGGAAGAGCAAATGGCTTACTGCTGCAGGTAGAATTTTAATGCTAAAATCAGTAATCTCAGTGATCTTGGTTTTCTCAATGATGTGTTTAAAGATCCCTACAAAGGTGATTAGAGCTATTGGACAGCGAATGAGAAAGTTTTTTTGGAATGGCGCAAGTGAGTAGGATAAAAGCCCTTTGTTAGCATGGGATAAAATTTGTCGTTCTGAAGACAAGGGTGGGGCTGGGTTGAGGGATTGGCAGCTCATGAATGAAGCATTGGGAGCAAAGCTGGTTTGGAGTATATATTCAAACCCTGAATTATTATGGGTTAAAATTGTGAAGGCAAAATATCTTGATATTGCAGAGGATCAACGGATCTTTACCATTCGCAACCCGCCTAAAGGATCAGCCATTTGGAATTTTATTGTTTCTTGTAGGCCGGTTATTATTAATCATATATCATGGAAATTAGGTAATGGTCTTAAAGCAAAATTTTGGGATGACTCATGGGATGGTCAACCAATCTTGCTTGATGAGGATGGTTTGTAGGAGCTTAGGCTTATCTTTCAACAAAGATGGGGTGTTAAGGCTCGAGATTATCTTGAAACAAAGAAGGGCCCCTTTGGTCAGGAATGGGGTTGGAAGGAGTTAGATAATGAGGGCCTATCTGATCAACAATTGGAGAGGATGAAAAGAATTTTTCAGAATAGGAAAGTGCTGCTCACTGAAAATGAGGACAAAGTTGTTTGGTGCGGGTTTGTAAATGGGAATTATTTAGTCAAAATTGGTTATTAGTTATGGGATTCTCTAGAAGGGGATGTTTTTTGGGCAAAAAAGCTTTGCTGGAATAAAGATTGTTTACCTAAAGTGGGCGCCTTTGCTTGGCTAGCAGTGAAGGGCAAAATTTTGTCTGGTGAGAGGAGAAAAAGGCTTGGTTTTGTAGGTCCAACTGTGATGTGTGATGTTGCTGAAGAATCAGTAGATCATTTGCTTCTTCAATGTGATGTTGCAGTTGGATGTTGGGAAAACTTAAGGTTGAAGTTGGGGTGGCAAGGACCTCTTCAAAAGACATTGAAAGAGGTTTTTGAGAGCTAGCCCACCTTTCAGAAAAAAAACCCAACTTTCAAGTATATGGATAGTGAGCCCCTCTTGTAATATGGGAAATTTGGAAGGAGAGGAATAGAAGAATTTTTTTGGACAAGAAAGAATCTCAGAATAGACTGCTGCATAGAATTGATCATCTGATAGAAGTTGTGGGGACTGCTGCCTCACATTTACAGTTTTTGCAAACTCCTTATTCTTTGGATGATAGTAGAATTCAAAAGGCTTGGCCAGGGATAAAGATAAGGCCAACAAAGGTGTCTGAGGTTTCTTTTGAAAAGAGGGCAAGTTCTGATGAAGTGAGCTGGGTAAAACCTATTGAAGGATGGCATAAGGTGAATTTTTGATGGGGCTGCAAAAGGCAACCTTGACTCCTTTGGGGCAGGAGCAATTGTTAGAGATTGGCTTGGGAATATGATTGCCTTAGGAGCGAAAAAGCTTGAAGATGGAACAAATAATGTCGCTGAGGCAAAGGCAACTTTACTTGCTGTTGGTTTAGCTCGAGCAGTGGGTGTTTGAAAAATTCATTTAGAAGGAGATTCGATGATCATTACTCAAGCCATTGCAAATAGGGAGGCAAAGGCGTGGCATCTTTAGGTTTACATTCAGGCTCTTCTTAAGGAGTTCAATTTTTTTGAGGATTTTAAAGTGAGCCATATTCAAAAGAGCAGGAAACAGAGAGGTTGATTGCTTATCCAAGTGGGCAGTTTCTTTCATTAATGTTGGTGAATCCAGGTTGGAAGATTTCAGACATGTCTTTTTCGAGGAGGATGGGTATATGGTTAGCAGATCTCTTTGGTTTATTTGGTGTTTGATTTTATTTGTGGTTTTGAATTCATGAATATAGCTGGAATGATTGATTGTCAGATGCTAGATGCAAGTGGGAGGGCTAACGGCTAAAAGTTCTTTGAGTTTTTAAATAAAATCTAAAGGAGATTTGGTGGTGACAGAAATCAGGCACTTGTCAGCCGTAGGGTATTTATTAAAAGGACTTGGGGAATGACGTGTGTCCTTTTGAGCTCATGAGAAAAGTCTCACATATTCCCTAATTAATGAGCTTTTTTTTGTTTTGGCGATGGAAGCTGTATTTGCATTGATGAATTAAGGACGAGTAGAAGCTGGATAAATCTTTGGCACGAATGGGCAGGTTTTTTTGAAGGATGCAACAGGAAGAGCTGTGCCCCAAACAAGAGAAGACTTTCAATAGAGAGCAAGGAATTTTCATTAGAACGAAAATGGAGGCCATGTATTCGTTCACAACGTAGAAGCAGCAAAAGGGTTTTTTCGGATTGATTACCAAATTTAGGTTGAAATTTCTGTTGAAATGCCCGCACGATGATGTCATTGAGGCAGTGTTGGAAACGCTGGGGGATCTTTTTATGGGGGCCAAACACAGGGGAAGGCTGAATGTTGATATAGCTTCCATGATCTTTGCATGGGGATTAGAGTTGAAAGAAGAATTTGCTATGATTAAGTGGGTGACGCGCTCACTGTTTGAAGAAGATCTGTTTCTAGGAATGGAGTCTTTCCTTGAATGGGTTGTTTTGGGGGTTGGTTTTGATGTCTCAGAAAGGATTGAGGACATGGACGAAGCAATTGAAGAGGGTTTGATCTCATTTGTGAGATGGCAAAGGAGAATTGATAGAGATGCCTACTAGCTGGACATATTGGCTGCGTGGGAAAACTTGAAGCTAGTGCTTAGGTGACACGAGAATGCAACACTCCAGGTGGAAGCAAATGTCCCACAATAGATCCCTCGAAGGAAGCGTTTGACGAGAAGAGGAGGATTTCAGAGAGCAAGGGAAAGCAGGAGTGGAGTTTAGGGCAGAGATGGCGAGTTGGTTCTTTGGGTTTGTCTTTGCAATTTTTTGAAATTTTGTTTTAAAGGTGCTTTTTATGAAGGGATGGCAATAGAAGGTTTTTGTGAAGAAGAATGGAACGGTGCAATGTGGTCGAGGATTGAAACAAGGAAAAAAGATTTTTAAGAAGCTTTTTGCAGGGGAGGAGCAACTCTGGTTAAATATGTATTTTTTTGTAAAAATGTAGTCATTGTAAAGCTTAATTTGTAACTAGATGGTTGGAAGTGGTATTGTTATTAAGAAAATTGTAAAGGGGCGTCCTGGGTTTCATTCGGGGGTTAAGAAGCCATTGAATTTGGCTCTTTTTGTAGATTGGCAGAATGGAGGATATCGGGGATTTTTTTTGTTTTTAGCTAGGCATGATCGATAGTCGTGGGAGGTGTAGTTGCTTTTAATCTGAAGCTATATTGATGTAAAGACTCTTTTATTTATATCAATAAAATTAGCTTATTATTGATCAATTTTTTTTTTATCACATATATCGCATGGAATTTGAAAAGGGTTAATAATATTTATTAATAATAAAAAAATTCTATATATAAATTAAGTTTTTGATTAGGTAAGCAACATTTACAAGGTGCTGTACACTTCACAAAGAGCCACAAGGGCTGAGAGAGTTCAAGACCAAAAAAACATCAAAAACCAAGCCAAAAAACTAACACAACGGACTGACAGCAGATAGACTGACAACAGTAGAACAACAGACTAACTGTCCTCACACCAGTTCTTTGACAGGAGATTAACAACATCATCTCTGGCCCATCCCTGACGGTCTTCGGCATTCTTGTTGTCCATTTCATCCTTCGTAACCATCGACAGAGTGTTGGTAACACAATGGACCAGCTTAATCGTAAAGCGGGTCAAACCAGAGAATTTTTTGTCCATCTTATCCAATCTTTCCTGCAGCACATAGAGCTCTTCCCTCCCAACCGCAGTCTTGCTAGCATTAGTACGCTCAACGTCCAATGGGTCTGAAGACAGAGAGGCCGAGTCCTCTTTCTGCACTTTGCCAATTTCAGGAATGGATTTGGGCCCTCTAGCATACTCCTCACTTTCAAACTCCTCTTCGTCCCTGCTGACTTTGCTGTCAGACCGCTCCTCTTTCGTATCCAAATCTTTCACCTGCACTTTTTTGCAATGCTTGGCCAGCCTACCAGAGCGCAGAATGATGGTATTGCCACCAGTCATCACCGTCTCCGCGACCACCGTATCCCCTTTAGAGTCCTTGAAAACCACATTTTTACCTTTGCTCGGAGGCTCCTTTAAACTCTTCCCTTCCTCTTTGCCCTTCTTTTTTAGGGCAGGCTTGCTAGGAGTCTTGGCAGGGGTTGATTTGAGCTCACAAAGACTAGCCGCCACACTAGTCTGGGCCACACCCACATTCCCCTTTAGTTTTTAGCAGCAGGTTTGGATTTATGCGTGTCAGCAAGAACCGGGTTGTTTTTCCTGATGGGGCCTTTGGACTTAGCTGGGGATAAATTGGTCATAGTGGGAGGCTCAATCTCTTCAATACGGACAACGAATATGGGTTTGGGCAGGCATAAAGCAAGATGGAAGTGGTAGAGCCTCAAAATGAGGCCCTGGTAGAGCGGCAGGGGAGGAGGGTCATTAGGATTCAAACCAGCAACCTCAATACATTTTTCAATAGAACTTTCTAAGTCCATTAGAAGGAAAAACATAAAGCTTAACAGGATTTTATGCTGGAGGTGGTTCAACAAAGGGAAATGGTAGAAAAAGTAGGTTTTGAATCTACCTTCAAAGTAACGTACTTCATCAGAGCAAGGCACACTTGGTTCCACAACTGAGGGAGAGCCTCCCACTCAAAACCCGATTGGTTGTGCACCAGCTCCTCATTCCCCACAAAAAACGTGTTCATACTTTCATTATCCTAAGTTTTAGTGTGCTTTGGGTGCTTCATACCAGTACATAGGAGCCTCGTCGCCTGCGCTATCACTTCCTCATTCACATTAAAGGAAATACCACCCAGAGTCACACGACGATCTTTCCAAGAGTTGAAAAATTGCGTAGATAGATTAGGGTCATGGCCCACCAATGGATCTTTCCAAAATTTGCTGCAATTGTTCGGCTTAGTTCGCACCCTATCACCACCAATAATGCTGCTCTGCACACAAAATAACCATAAACCTTGAGAAAATAAAAGGTTAGAGATAATGGAAAGGTGAAGAATCACCCGCACATTTAGGATTTTAAGCCAAAAACGACAGCCTTTGGTAATCAAAGCAATGGACAGGTCGCATGCATGAGGAAGTAATTTCCTAAAAGTAATCTTAGCGGCAACATAAATGAGGATCTTCAAACACATTCGGCTAAGTAAGCAGGACATGATGGGAATGGAAGGTTTGCCTTCCACGTAGTAAATGCATAGAAACCTAGGCAATATGGCTGCGGGGCCAAATTTAGAGACACCAAAAAGGTTAACTTTTAGAAGCGAAGACAAAATAGCGGACAAGATAGAACCAATTAGGAGCTTGATCTCATAATTATTAGTCATGTCAAAATCAAAATCAAAAAATTTGAAGATACGATAGCTTAACATAATCCCCAAAAGGAGATTACGTAAGGTACAGTCCAGCCTAGTCTTAATCATCAAGTACCCACCGCAACATCTTATGAAATCCCTTTTTGAAACGGGCTCGGTCTCATAATTTAAATTTTGCCACTTGTTATCCACCTCATCTTTAACACTAGTCCACATAGCCCAAAGGACAAGCATGTGGACCCCCCTGAAAATCCAACAAAGCGCCTGATTAGCTATCATCGTGGATCAAGTAAGGGCTTTGTTCCTTCAAAATTATACCCTGAATGTTAGGTGGTAGGTTCCCTAAAGAACGCCAGCATTTGGAAAATTTCCAATGTGTGCCAAAATTGTCTAAGGCATCAGCAACTTGGTTGCCCTCTCAATAAATATGGGTGGTAACCCTTAATTTCAACTTTGACATGAAGAGCCTTATGTCCATCAGAATGTCTTTAGTACTCCACCCCAGTAATCTGTCAAAGTTAATAGCATCAATAATAGAGTTAGAGTCTCCTTCAATATGAAGTTTCTCAATCCCCATGGAAATAGCCAATTGTAAGCCCTTCAACAATGCTCTAGCTTCCGCAATCATAGAAGAATGGACACCAATCCCCCCAGAGTAATCAACCACAAAATTTCCTCTGCAATCTTTGATCACACCTCCTATACTAGCTCTGCTCGAGTTGCCTTTAGCAGTGCCATCAAAATTTAGTTTATACCAGTCATTGTCAGGAGGCTTCCAAATAGTGACACTTTGAGCCAGGGATCTAGAGTTGTCATAGGAGTTAGCATCCAGATTTTGGTGCCAGGCTTTGGCCATACTCTTATTTCCTCCTCAGTCAGACCTTTTTCTAGGGTTTTCCCTTTGAAGAGCGAAATGTTTTCCACAATCAGTCGAGAACCAATACCAAACACCTCTTTCGGGCTCATCTCAATGTTCCTGGAAATTCTATTGTTTCTCTCTTTCCATAAACACCAACATATAATGGGGGGGACCTAGTTCCAAATTTCACTTGGTAAAGGGTGGATAAAGGGTCCTAACCAACTCAGAATAAAGGATTTGATATCTTGACACATAGTCCATTGAATCCCCAATCTTCCTATAGCCAGCGCCCACACCTCAACAACAAGCGGGTAGTGTAACAACAAGTGATCCACCGATTCTTCATTGCACTTGCATAAAAAAAATCTGTTGGGGATCTGGAATCCTCTTTTCCTTAGATTGTCCTGAGTTAGAATCCTGTTAATAAATTAAGTTATTAGTATTATTATCAATAATAAAAAAAATAGAGCTATTTATGTTAATTAATTTTTAAAATTAATAATATATATTAATATTAATTGTTTATTAATATTATCTTTCTTTATAATTTTATTGTTATAATAAAATGTTATACATGAACTTTATTAATATTATATAAGACTTACAAATATTATTATATATCAAAAATATGTATATATTTATGATTTTATATATTTTTGTATGGACGAACCCAAAATGAACATAGTCCCATTTTTTTTTATTGAACTTGCGAATTGAACCCCTGAACCCAAACTCGAACTAGTATGAGGACTGATAAATTTAAATATATTTTGATGAACCTTTCATCATTTTTTATGTTTCTTGGGTCTTTCTCATTTAAAACTCTGGTAATAGAATTCTATTTCTCTTTTGCTACACCATGCAATTGGAATGTTACTAGCCTAGAGGTATCATCCTTTCTTAGAGCTATGGTTGGTGGGCACAACCCTTTTTGAACTCAAGTTAACCTTGTCATTCCTATGAGTGAAGGCAAGATTGATGTTGATGCCTTGAATGTCTAGATTTGTTTGTCTTGAAGTATGCTTCCCCCCAAACTATTCAATTATGTAGAGAAAATGACAGTGACAACATTTAAATTTTCCTCAATGGTTGTGTTTTGGATGAGGCATGAGGGTTTTTGTGAATTGTTTAGAATGTGGAACTAGTTTGTGAAAGCAAATTGTTTTGAGTTTTACTCTGTTAAACACTATTATGACTAGTACATTATATGGAAACAATTGTACTAATGTTGAAATTAGTTAATTCAGGATACATGATAACATTTATGCCATTGTTGCCGAATTGGCATTTTGAGATGTTGATCACTAAAACTTGGAAGGGGAAAACTTTTTTGTCAAAGCTTGTGCCAGACAAAACTTTGGAAAGAAGTGTAAAGACTCCAATAATGTTAGACTTGAGTTTAGGAGGTACTCTCAATGCAACAACCCCAACCATGCCAACAATACCAAACATCTTTAGTGCTAGAGAAGTGCAAACCCAACGAGAAGTCTCAAGGAAAGTCAATTATTGTAGAAGCCTGTCCAATGCCCGTAATAGAAGTGTTACCTCTTATTGAAGATATTCGAGTTTCGAGAGTCAAGGGGAAAACCTTATTTGAAATGGTTGGATACGAACCATCTCTTAACTATGTATGTGAATATTATTTAGACATAGCGGATCAAATATTGTCCCAACCAGAAGGTATTGTGCCAAAGGAGATTCCAGATCGGGAATTATTCAGTTTACTCTCTGACCTTTATCTCAATCCTATTGATG
Organism: Sequoia sempervirens; assembly: GCA_007258455.2. Classification (NCBI taxonomy): domain Eukaryota; kingdom Viridiplantae; phylum Streptophyta; class Pinopsida; order Cupressales; family Cupressaceae; genus Sequoia; species Sequoia sempervirens. The sequence goes on from VDFB02049827.1 coordinate 21,652, forward strand.
AGGGGAAAGATCAAAATAATAAGGAAAATTTACTTGGATTTACGACGATTTAATCAACATAGTTATAATCATTTATGTCAGTGAACATTGATGAACCTCTCACTGTCGAATGCGAGACAGGTAATTATCATACTTTTTGTCCAATTAGCTGTGTATCTTGGTTATATCAAAAGATTGAAGATAGTTTCTTTTTAGTTGTGGGCACAAAGACATGCGGTTATTTTCTGCAAAATGCACTTGGAGTAATGATTTTTGCAGAACCTCGCTATGCAATGGCAGAATTGGAAGAAGGAGATATCTCGGCTCAATTGAATGATTATGAAGGATTAAAAAAGCTTTGTATTCGAATAAGAAAAGATAGAGACCCCAGCGTGATCATATGGATAGGTACTTGTACTACAGAGATAATCAAAATGGATTTGGAAGGTATGGCACCCAAACTAGAATGGGAAATTGGAATCCCAATTCTAGTGGCAAGAGCGAATGGACTCGATTATGCTTTTACTCAAGGAGAAGATACTGTGTTAGCTGCGATGGCACATCGTTGTCCAGAATCGGAATTCTCCGTTCGTGAACGAAAAGAAACTATACAAAATTTTTTCACTTTTCATTCTAGAAAAAAAGAGGAATTGGTTGAATATGCAAATCACCCTTCCTTAGTTCTTTTTGGATCTTTGCCGTCCAATGTGGCTTCTCAACTAAATCTAGAATTAAAACGTCAATCCATCAAGGTATCAGGTTGGTTACCTGCTCAAAAATATACTGATCTTCCATCATTGGGTGATGGAGTTTATGTTTGTGGTGTTAACCCATTTTTGAGTCGGACAACGACAACTTTGGTAAGACGCGAAAAATGTAAATTAATTGATCCAGTACCAGTATATCCAGCAGCCCCTTCAAATTCTATGGGCAGCTTATCTAGTAGTTTACCCAGCACCGGGCTTAGCTAGTGACGTATATGTGGATAAGATCCAAAACTAGCACTAGCAGTATACCTAGGAGCATACTAGCAACATCCCTTGCCATATTGATATCAATACCCAGCATCAGTAGCAGCCAACTACTATGCGACAGGAGCAGAACCAAAGACAGAAGGAAAGACAAGAGCAAGGGTAGCTAGAACATTGTGGGCCGGTGTAACACGCGCAGATTTATTTTCTCGATCCTGCCTAAAGCGCCAGGGCGTGATCGAGGTAAAGAACCCGATGTTCTAGATCGAGACCCACCAGTTGTTTAACCAGTTGACCGAAGCCTACAAAGTACCCACATGACATGACAAATTCCACACTAGACTAATTCTCTAAGCACAAGGACAAGCTTAACATGCAATAACACCTTATAAAGGAAATGTTGATTGTGATGTTGAAACTTATACTCCAATAATTCTTACTAGTGAAATCAAGCCTTCAACCCTTGCTATTGAATAAGGGTGCAATGTCAATCTTTCCATTTCATGGTGGACAATGGTACTCAAAGAACTTGATTTATGCAAGAGATTGCTAAGAGTATTATTGGTTGGTTTCACCATGACAAAGAGTTGCATGCCCCTCAATAGTGTAGACTCTTGTGCAACGTAAAGCTTTCCAAGAACAAAATTTATACATGACATCTTGCCTTTAGATATCTTGATGTCCTTCTTGACAAGTAGTTCATGTAGGAGAGGCATAGCATATGTGCTAAGGTCACAATGTATCATCTTACTATTGGTGGTCACAATATTGATTCCCTAAGGTCATTGTGAAGACAAAGGCATCTTTTGTTAGTTCCAAACAAGGTCACATATGTATCATCTTACTGTTGGTGGTCAACAATATTGATTCCCTAAGGTCATTGTGAAGACAAAGGTATCTTTGGTTAGTTCCAAACAAGGTTGCATGTTGATCAATATACGTCTCATGATCCAACTACAAGACCAACCTTGTTGGGAAAGGTGTGTTTTTCACCTTGCATAATAGTTATAATGTAAGATTGATATTTAATTGTGGTACATCTAGGGAATCTAGGGATGTGTGCATCACGGGGGTTAGACATTCTTGGGGCCACTTTATATTTTATATATAATATTGGGATAAATATTTAATATGGTTTGTACATTGAAAATAAATTATATTGAGAAAACTTAGTACCAAAAAGTAAATGAGGGGGACATGGTTTTGTAAGCTATGGTGTAGAGGCACATAGTTTATGTAATATCACTTGGTGGTTTTGTGCAAGCTAGTTCTATGAAAACAAGCACATGAGTAGTTGCTGAGGTTGGCTTGTGTAACTGTTAACTTATGTTAGTCTTAGGACCTGTTATCCTTTGGTTTAAGCACAAGGTCTTTATTTTTATATTAAATTTGTCTTGGAATCTTATGATGTTTGTCTTTTGTCAAAAATGTCCCTCATAGTTCATAATCTCAAAATTTTTTAAGTGTTTGAAGTAGTCGGAGTTTTCGCCCCAATTAGGAACAAACGGATCTTTTGGGGCCACTAGGAACTCCTTTGTCAGAGGTTCCTAGTGCATTAGGAATATGTTTCTAAAAATCCTATTGGTGTTTTCCCATGTACCGAGAACCTTAGTTCCTAGGGAACCTCCAATAGGTTTCTTCTCACGCCCAAGTCTCCAAGTAAAGAAGTGTTTGGAGGTTCCTAGTCAATTGGGCACCTTCTTCCACCATTGTTGAGAGTTTCCCAAGTACCAGGAACCTAAGGAACATTCGATGGTTCTTGGTTCCCAATGAACCTCCAACCTCCGACACACAAAAGCACAAAGGAAAAAAGAATAGTTGGAGGGTTTGGGGGAACTAGGAACCTATGGTTCCCAATTCCAAAGGAGCCCTTAATCCATAGATGCCAAAGGCAAAGAAAAAATTGGAGGTTCCATAGGAATTAGGAACCTATGGTTCCCAATTCTCATGGAACCCTCGATAGATCAACCCAGTTTTGAAGCAAAGAAGACAAGAATTGTTCAGAGGCTCCATAGGAACTAGGAACCATTCCCATGGAACCCCTGATGAAGAAGAAGACACCAATGGAAGAACCAAAGGCAAGAGGAGCACAAGGAAGCAAAATGCTTGGAGGAATTGTTGGTTCTTGGAACCATGGGAAGCTTCGACAGTTCTTGGTTTTGGGTGAACCCCCAACAAAGGAAGGAAGTAGGAACCAAGCTAGGGCAAACCAAAGTCAAAAAAGAAAGGTGTTGGGAGTTTCAGTGGTTCACAAAACCATAGGAACCTTTGATGGTTCCTGGTTCTCGGTGAACCTTTGACCCTTGACAACATAGATTTAGGAGGAAAAAATAAAAAGAAGAGGAGTTTTGTCAGAGTTTCCTTGGTTCCAGGAACCGTAGGAAGTGCCGACAGGTTCCGGTTCCTAGTGGGACCATTTTCTTGAAAATAAGAGCATAAAGAGCTAAGGCATGAAAAGGGTTAAATAGTTAAGAAAACAAAGGAGTTGGTAGTTCTCAAAACCATGGGAATCCTTGACGGGTTCTTGGTTCTTGGTGAATCTCCAATTAAAGGAAGAATGGAGTGAATTTACAGGTAGGAGATAGAATGCCTTTCAATCAAGTGGGAATACAGAGAAAGTGTCATTAGCACTAGGCATATCTTCATGATACTTTTTGTAACGTGCCAACCCTTCAGTGCAGTAAAAATTTCTATTTCTAAATTTACATCATACGAGTAAATAAATGTGCTAACAAGTCATTGCAATAAAATTTTTCTTTCTTTTATTGAAAATATATGAACAAGTTGCCATATCATATTACAATAAAGATTCCACTTCATTACAATAACTTCACAAGTACACGAAACAAGAATACATACCTTTTCATACATAGCTCCAATGAGCTTTAGAACAAATAGCTGTAATACGGTCCAGGATCTTCCCTTTCAAATCTTGGTTCTTATGTTGCCTGCTGTGGAGGAGAAGCATCACTCAGACACTTTTTCGCCAACCACAGACTCATAATGCGGTCTCCCACACATCTATCATTGGATAGATGGCCCTTCCCTTCGACGAAGAGATTGGTGGAGTAACCGATAACGACAACCAACTGAGCATAGTGCTGTGTCCTACATAACTAGAACTTGTAATCCCACAATCCCGAACTAGCATGTAATACTAGATCATGGTGAATTGATAGTGTAGTCTCAAGCATCACACAATGTAAGTGGAGTCTCATACATTGCATTACTTTGATCAAAGAGTTCTCATTCAGTACTTCAAATGAAGTCATCTATCACATACACTACCCAGGGCCGATTTGACTTAAGGCTATCTCAAGCTACGCATAGGTATTGTCCTTCAATGGATAATTTGTCACCCCAAACTAACCTACAACATACTAATCTACTTGTAATAAACCTACAGAACTAGCAAGTACACAAGCTATGTATATCCTTCAATGGATAGTCCGTCATCCCAGATAACCTATCTTCAAAACAATCTACTTACATATAAGTATATTAAATCCTCTCCCATACTGGATGACCTCTCCTAAGAGTAAACACAAGCTTTCCTAGTTAAATCAATAACTTAGCTAAGTGTATCATATGTGCTTTACATGTTCAATCATACCTAGTATATAATACTGATGTTAAACGTCCATCTCCTACTATGGAGCAAATACAAACACATTGCATCCCATGTTCAAACATGTCTAGTATAATTAAATACTTATGTTGAACCACATGTTACATAATTAAATACCTATGTCAAGCAATCCCTTCGACATATCTAGTATAATTAACTACTTGTGTCAAACAATCTCTCCTATCATGGAGTACTTAAAAACATATTATAAAAGCAGCCTAAAGGCTTCAATTCCCTTTTCCAAAGCAACATTAAATACTTCTATAGCTCAAACAGAAAAGACATTTCATGCAGCATAGAAAATATAGTAAACCCTTTTAAAATGACAAGAATAAGAAACCCCATGCCTGTTATCGCTTTTTCCCAAATATTGATGACAAGGCAGC
>VDFB02049828.1:7452-61234 GCA_007258455.2 Sequoia sempervirens
GCATTGATCAGCTACTGCGTGTATCTCATCACTGATTTGTTTGCCCCAGTCAATATGCACCTTCTACCTTCTTATGATCCTGATGTATTCATACATCCAATCGTGCAAAGTGGATGATTCCGGCAAGCCCTTCACCCTGCTTAGAAATGTGATCATATCCTTGACGTCATCTTTGAAGTCACTTCTCAGGAGTCCTTTTGGCCATCTAGAAACAGATGATCTAGGCTTTTTGAGCCATTGAGTGTTTATCAACTATTTAGCTTTATTGGGATCAGCATCGAAGATCTCCTGAGCTTTTGATATAGAGATGTCAATGTATTTCTCCATATGTGGGACCTTGAAGACAATATCAAAGAAATCGGGGTCGAGTCTCAGAATCTCGTGCCCGAAAGAGTCGATCACACTTCTGATTTCTCTGATGTAATGAGATGCAACTTGAAGAACAAACTCAGTATTGTGCACAGCTGTAGGGAACATTGCCACCAAATGGAGGTTGTTGTGTACGATCGCTCTCTTTGAATCAGGAAGAGGCTTCATCTCGGTTAGCTTTGAGAAGTCAACCAAGTATTGATGACCAACCTCTGTATCTTTTATCTCTTCAACTTTGGAAAGCACCATACTCGACGGATAGACACCTTGATATTTGTACTTCATCTTTCCTTTTTCTTTTGAAGAAGGAGGCTTAGTAGCAGTCATCAAAAGGAACTGGAACTCTGATCACTCTTGACTTGACGATCTTTGAAAATAGACTGCAATCCGTTTAGCCAGAACAAACACCAATTGTTAGGAAACATGGGAAAGCACGAAATGAGCACGAGGATGGGAAAGCATGGAGCGGATGACGAGGCACGCAAAACGATGCACAAAGGCAGAAAAACGAGGCTCAGGAGTGCACTGGTCGAAAATGAAATTCATTTGGGAAGGTTTAGAGAAAACTTGGAAGAAGTGAAAGGGCGCTAAAATTCAGCGCCCTTACATCTCAGAATAATGACTTTTGATGCAAGTGCGCTAAATTTTAGCGCCCTTACATCTTTCAGTGTTAGGAAAAATAATGTGTTGCAACATGTCATGGTGCTAAATTTTAGCACTTCAGCATTTGAACATATTTTTAGTGAAAGACAGATGTAAGGATGGATAAAAATAGCGCCTATGCTTGGTAATTCTTGTTTTCATGGAAAGCTTTGAAACTTGTCTCAATATCAATGTATATGCATTCAAGGGTTTCATCAAGAAATCTTTTTTTTTTTGAGATTTCAAAGTTCGCTCCAAAACGTATGAAGAGAGCGACATGGATAACGTGCTTAACAAGCACAAAAACATTGGAAAGATACGCGTTGTGTGAGGAGAATGGAATTAACATGAAACACAATAATTTGCGTTGTGTGGATAGATGAAAAATGCGAATGGAGAAGAACATGCAAAAAGAGAGGCATGCGAAATGAAGGAAAACGCGGGTGGGAAGAATGAAAAGCGTAGAAATGAAAAACGCGAATGGAGAAGATCAAAACGCATAGGGAGAGTTGAAAGAATGCTTAGGGTTCGATAAATACAAAGCTAAAAACGTGAATAAAGAACATTAGATCATACACAAAAAGAAAGAAGAAGACAATGCAAAAGACTTACCCGAACCAAAACGCGAAGGGTGCTGAAAGAGAAGGCGAAATCCTCAAAAACGTGATTTACAGTTGAGAAGCAAACTCGCACAGCAAGAGGAAGAGAAGAACATGAAATGTAAACAATGAAAATGGTGAATCAAAAGACTCTTAAGTGAAAAGAAAAATCAAAAACCTAACTCAAGTCGAGCAATAAATTTAGGCACGAAAAGTGGCACGATTGACGAAAAACGCGAAAACATGAAGAAACGTTCCAAAGACATGAAAAAGAATTAAGTGGCGAATAAAAGTGTAATGGCGCTAAAATTTAGCGCTATTGCACTTTTTGGAAATTTCACTGCATGCAGGGGCGCTAAATTTTAGCGCCCTTGCATTTTCCAGACTTAGCCAATTTTGGCTTCAGGGCAGGAGCACACTTTTTCAGTGCCACTGCATTTTTTGCAATTTGCTAAGTACGAACAGTGAAACTTCGCGAAAGATCTCGTCTCGAAGGTCTTCATGAGGCGAACATGGGGAAATGCTCGAATTGACTATTCTAGACTTAGGAACGCATTTCGAGGTGGCTTGAAAACCACTTCGTTATGTGTGCTTGAATCTTCATGAATCCTAGGAAACAGACAAGTTTCGTAGGGGGGTTATCCGTGGAACGAGCGCTGCTAGATTCTGTGATAACACTATGATGGAGGGTGTCACTCATGCTATGCTAGGAAAGAGAGACTTCTCAACGATTCTCAAATCTGAATGCACGACCATGTCTTGGGTGATGAGGAGGAAGTTTCATATGCTAGTGAACTTGTGACGAGTTGGAGAGGCTAAGAAAACACAAGTCTCAGTATTGAGTTCAACAACGTTCTTATAGATTGATCTCCTTATGAAATGTGACTGCATGTCAATGTGGAAGATATGTTCAGACTCAACTCCACGATCTCCAAAAAGCCGTGGCTCTCATATCTTCAACGCCTTGAAAATATTATCACAGATCTCACACAAAGTATACACGACTTTATGCAGGCTGTTATTACATCAGTCGCCCCACAGTCGCTCTCATGCTTGGTTGCACTAATTTAGCTGCATGCTACAATCATGATGAACTGGACTTCAAGTTCCTTGGGAATATTAGGAACTAAGAATGGCGTGTGTAAACCAATATGTATGGCAACAAAAGCACTAGTTTGTTGCAATTCTATTCATATGTAAAGGCACATGTTTCGAGCCTTTACTACCTTAGAATTCTCCATGGATCTTCAAATGTAGAGGTCCACGATTTTCTTTGGAGATCGTAGATAGATTTGCACCTCTTTAGTTGCCTCAAACATCTCACAAATCACTGCTCACTAAATTGATTTTCTGGATTGCCTTTAGACACTATTCCTAGAGAAAGCACTGTAACTTCGAGTTCTATTTTATCATCATTCAACTCAAAGTCAGCAAAGCCAAGCAATATCTCCTCCAAAAAAGAGAGGATACAAGATGGCGCCACTATATTTTCTGCCACAAAAACTTCTATTTTCTATTCTACACTAAAAAATAAAATAAAAAAACAATCCACTTTCCAACCCATTTCATCAAGCCTGCTCTGATACATATTGAATTTTAGATTGCACACAAAAATATGATTCTATTTCTTAAATCTTGTTCAATGCAAATTGCAAATTTATAGGATTCTATTATCCTATTTTATGGTATCAAGACATAATAACCCGGCCAAAATAACCCTAGATAGAATAACCCGGCCAAAATAACCCAAGGATAAAATAACCTAGGGTCATAACAACCCATGGACAAAATAACCTGTGGTCAAAATAACCCATGGACAGAATAACCCATGGTCATTTTAGATCAAGCTAGTAAACTAGAAATGACATAAAATAAATTATAAATATGATTGTGAAGCACCATAGAGGCTATTTAGGTCATTTTTAGACCATATATCCATTATATACCCCTAAAATAGCCTTAAAACACCTTTAATATACTTAAATAACCTATAAAATGGTAAATAATTATAAAAATAAAGGCAATTTCGTGGGAATAAGTTGATTAAGAGTTATTATGAAAATATATAAATGAAAAGGCATTAAGAAGATATATAAAGTGGTAGAATTAAGAGAAGTAAAGAAAGGAAGAAGGGGAGAAAAGTAAAATGACCATGGGTTACAGTGTCGATGAAGTATTTGCATATGAGATCAAGAAACTTGTTGCATTAGCTTTCGCACCTCAGATAGACGTAATTGATGCATTTGAAACACTTCAACAATCTCCTTATTATACAGAACATGAGGAGACCCTAAAACCCATAATTGATTATTTTGAAGACACATGGATTGGCAAACTAACCAGAAGAGGCAACAAACGATCACCCAAGTTTCCAATCACAATGTGGAATTGTTATTCAGCTACTCAAGATGATCAATAATACTATTGAGGGATGGCACAAAGGATTTAGTGAATTGCTTCAAGCATCGCACAACTCAGTTTGGAATTTCATCAAAGCAGTGAAAAAAGAACAGAGTCTCCAAGAGAATAGAATAGAGAAATATATGGCTGGATAGACTAGGCAACCAAGTAGGAAAAAATGCCGTGAACTCAAAGACTATAAAGATTGGTTGATGGTTATGACAACCATAACATTTTAGATTATATAAGAGGAATTGCTCATAATTTGACACTTTAATTGAAAATTTGAATATTAATTTTTTTTTACCAACATACATGTAATTTATAAATTTTGTTTTCCTTTCTCTATATTCTTATGGGGATATTTTGTCCATGGGTTATTTTGACCACAGGTTATTTTGGCTTGGGTTATTATGACCCTGGGTTATTTTGTCCCTGGTTTATTGTGACAGGGTTATTCTGTCCAGGGTTATTTTGGCCGGGTTATTATGTCCCGTAACCCTATTTTATAGGAAACTCTCTAAACAAATTTCCTAATTATAATGAATTGTTTTAACAACTTTAAAGAAAAACAAACAAACTTCAATAAATAACTATTCTCACATCTGTAATAGTTATGTAAGTTGTGACAACTCACATTATTAACTTATGTGAACACTAACATTTAATTTCCCAACATACATTGCTTTCTGTCCTTCAGATGAATTCTTATTTCTGGATGCTTGACTGGCTCGACGAATTGATAGTTGGATTCGTTGGATAGCTTAGAAAATTTTTAGGAAGATCTTCTGAATGTTATAAATCCTAAAAACTGATGTTAGGGGGTCAAAAACTTGGGCGCCTAACTCCTCCAAAGTTGATTTTTTCTATGTTTTTTTCAATCTTTCTTTTGACTTTTCATTTTGCACAAGTTTACCCCTCCGTTCAATCTGCAATATCTGGTGCTCAACAAATTTGATGATCTCACTAATGATTTTGTTGAAGAGCCGGTTCAAATTTGAAGAAAACTTGCTAGAGGTGACAAACCCTAATTTCCACTTTTAGCTGCTCAAAAGCTTGGGCACCTCTGGCTACTTGGGGCACCCATGATCACCAGACTTAACCATTTTTAGAGGTTTTTCAATTTCTCAAATATGTCCCTCCATGCTTTATCCTCCATTTGATCTGCAACTGTGAGTGACTGAAGAATCTGATGATCTAGCTGAGACATTCACTGGAAAGCTCACAAATTTTTGAAGACAATGGCTGATCTGGAAAACCCTAGTAGCTGGATTAGGTCCTCCAAAACCTTAGGCACCCCTGGCTACCTGGGGCTCCTTTACTCACCAGTGATAGAATATTTTTTGGGATTTTCATGATTTGCATTCTTGCCCTTTGATGAAACTTCTCTGTTTGATCCTCAATTCTTGCTGATAGATTTACTGTGAAGCCGAAAGGATTCTAAGCAACACTATCTTGGAAGCACAAACCCTAATTCTAATTTTTGAGGCCTTGAAAAGATGGGCGTCCCTGGCTAGTAGGGGCGCCTTTACTGGCGTGTTAGTTTTTATTTTCCATTTTCAACTTTCCACTTTGTTCCTCGTTCCTTGCTCATCCTTGTTGCATCGATTGTTGGGGTTGAAAAATATACTAAGGCATGAATGGTTAGGCACCTTGATTGGGCAAGGGCGCCTAGCATATCCAGTGTTGACAAATTTCCTCAGTTTTCAAGATTTCAACATCCCTCCTTCATTCTCCGTTTTGCGTGCATGTTCATCATTTCTTATCATTTGTGCAGTGCTTGAGACCTCAAATCTGACACCTGGCAGTTGACCAACCTCCATTGATGACCTTGGAGCTCTTGATTTGTCTTTTGAAAAGGCAAAATAGACCCATTAGAGAAAAACTGATCTTTTGACGATTTTGACTGGACCGACCTGGTGAGGAAGTATTTTAAGCCAATCAAAATCAGTTTGAATCCTTGGAGTCAGACATTCTATTTTTAGAAAATTTTGTCAGTATCCATTTGAGAAGAAACTTAGAAAAACCCATAAAAAGTCTAGTTTTAGAAACTTTCTATTTTTAGAAAATTTCCTAGAATTTAGGGCTGAAAAACTGAGATTTGGGTTTTGTAGAAAACTTCATTCTAAGCAGACCCAAATCATCAAATGTTGAAAATTTTGAGTTTGTGACCAACACGCATGACATGCAAAATCCCATTTTCGACCATTTTTGACAATTTTTACAAGGATTTTAACTGACTCTTTCAAAATGCCTAAATGTAGCAAAAATTTTAATTTGGGGAACAACATTTGGCTCTACCTGGGGACCATGTTGAATACTTACGAGATAGGAGAACCAGGAATCTCTGGACTTTAAAGCATAGACCAATGTCTTATCAGTTGGGCATCAGAGTCAACAACATTTCCTAATCACCAATCACAAGACTTTTCCCTTTGTCACTTGGGATAGGACTACCTACAATCACCTATAAGTTGGAACTCCCCTAAAATCACCTAAAATAAGATGCCTAATCACCTAAAACAAGACGAAACTTTTACAGAATGGGGAAACACAACATAACAAACGCTTCATGGAAAGGGGAAACACATCACGAAAATAGAAAGCAAAATTATTTACAAAAAAATTACTCCACCCCCGAAGGGATGAAGTGCTTCAGATATTGCTCACTATGTGGCAGCGGGAGGATCCTTCCATCCAAGTGCGAGAGAATATAAGTCTTCTCCCCTGCGAGCTCATGGATCTTGAACGGCCCCAGCCACAAGGAGTCAAATTTTTCGTGCATTCCCTTGGGCTCATGTCTCTTGTCCCACAAAAGGACTTGATCTGCGACCTCAAAATCTTGCTGGCGAGCTTTCTTATCAAAAATATTATTCACTCGCTCCTGATGCTGAGTGATTTTGTCAAAAACCTCCACCCTTTCTTCTTGTAGCTTTGTCAGGTACAGGATATGCTTTTCAATTGGTTTTGTGAACTCCCCATCTTCTACTACGAATGTCAGCTCCAAAGCAGACAACTCCAGTGTGATAGGTAACATAGCCTCCGTACCATAAGGGTGAAGTACCAATGGCTCTCTTGGGAGTAATTCTGTCAGCCCAGAGAGCATTGTAGAGTTTCTTGTGCCAAGTTCGTTGATTGGAATCAACTAACTTGCGTACAATTGTGACAATGTTCTTGTTTGATGACTCGGCTTGTCCATTACCCTGAGGGTAATAATCTGATGAATGTTATAAAGTAATGTCCTGATTAAAATAGAACTCCAGTAGCTCCTCAAATGAGAAACATGTTGCATTATCAGTCACAATTTTGGGAGGCACCCCGAAGCGCAAAACAATATTTTCCTTCAAAAAGTCACACATGACCTTGGAGGTAGCTCGCTTGGCTGGAATGACCTCAACCCTTTTTGTGAAATAGTTTGTGGCTGTAAGGACATAAATATGCCCCTTACTAGAACATGGGTTGATAGGTCCTACAAATCTAAACCCCATTGCTGAAATGGAGCATCTATGACAACTGGCCTGAGAGGAATGGCTGCTAATTTGAGCTTGCCAACAAACTGGTGGCACATCTGACATCTGTGCACCCATTCATATGTGTCGCGAAACATAGTTGGACAGAAAAATTGTGCTCACAAGATCTTGAATGCTGTAACTCTTGAGGAAAAGTGGCTACCTCATGCTTCACTGTGAAATGCTTCAGAAAAATGCCATTGCTGGTCCTTATTGGCATATAACAAAATGGTTCCATCCAACCCTTTATTGTACGAGACGTCATTCCAAAGCACAAAGTTCTGCACTTTCAACTTTAGTGTTCTCTTTTGTTGTTTGACCATGTGGGTTGGACATTCACCATAAGTCAGGTAGTACCATATCTCTGCATACCATTCATTTGCAGAATCAAGAAGTAGGACCATAGGAAGATCCTCTTTATCTTCAGGCTTAGGTTTAGGTTCACCCTTGACCTGGTGCTTCTTATCACCATCCTCTGCTATCAAATGACAAAGACCTCTCTTGTGGACAAGTTTAGTTGGCTTGATCTCCAAGTCATACTCTTGAACTCTTGTGACCTAGTTTCCTCTCTTTGTGCCCATCTCCTATTGAGTTAACACACTTTTAACTGCTGGATCGGTGACATACATAGTCATGTGAGAATTCAAGATATAAAATCTGAAATTCTTTACGGCTCTAACCACTACATATACATTCTTTTCAATCTGAGAGTATCTTGACTCACTATCCTTGAAACTACTACTCATGAAAGCAATTGGAGACTCAGTTTCTTCATTTAACTTCTATGTCAGTATGGCATACATAGTGTGCTCTGATGCATAACAATAAAGGATAAAATCCTTATCAAAATCGGGATAAACTAGCACAAGTGCTCGGTTGATAGCTTCTTTTATTGCGACGAATTCCTTCTTTCCTTCCTCTGTCCACTTGAAAATAGACTTCATCATAGCAGATGTATCTTTTGTGAACTCTGAGAAGTCTGGTACAAACCTTTGTATGAAATTCACCTTACCAAAGAAAGAGTGTACCCCAGTTCTACTTGTTGGAAGAGACAAGTTTCTGATAAACTCAACCTGACTAGGGTCAATTCGAGTTCCCTCCTTGGAGACAATGTGGCCAAGCAACTTTCCCTCCATCATCGCAAAGATGGAATTCTTAGGATTCAATGAAATTTTGTGGTACCTGCATCTCTCGAACACTTTCCCTAAGTGTGAAAAATGATCTTCTCGTATCTTCGAGAAAACAGTGAGGTCGTCAAAATAGACAACAATTACTTTTTTCCTCAAGTCTCCAAACACCAAATCCATGGCTCTCTAAAATGTAGCACCGACGTTGATTAGGTCAAAGGGCATCCTTCATAAGCGAATGTACCCCATGGGGTAGTGAATGTCGTTTTGTACTGGTCTTCTCCAACCATTGCAATCTGATTGTGACCAAAAAAATAGTCTAGTAAAGACAACATCTCCAAACCAGTAACCGTCTGTAAGGTATGCTCCATGATTGGTAAAGGATAATTATCCTTGATGGATGACTGATTTAAGTTCCTAAAATCCACACAAATACGGATCTCTCCATTTTTCTTATGCACATGAACTATATTCGACACCCAAGTGGAATGATGAATTGGAAAAATGATTTTGGCATCCACCGTTTTCTAAATTTCTGCATAGATGGTATTTTGAATATGCAGACTGTAGTGCCTTGGTGTGAAAACTTTCAAGTCTTCGTAGGACAAGGCAAAGACATCTCAGTACTGTTTGAACAAAGAGATAAACCTCACTTTCTTCTGTAGTAAAACATTTTCCCAAATTGGCTTGTCTTCAGTACCAATATTTACTTGATGATATTCAATAGAGGTCTTATGCAGCTTCTGGCACATCAGAAACCTCTATTATTGATTCTCTGAAAGGGGATGAATCGCCCTCAAATAATAACCCTTAAAATTGTCTTCCATGCCAAGAAGTTCTTTAATATGGTCATCGTCATCGAAGACCTGCCAATTATTGCATTTGTCAGGGACAAACAATCTGTATATAAGCTCAATAGCAAATGCATTATGATGAAAGTTAGAATGTGGCATGAAAAGTGAAGTTGATACCGCAAGGGCATCGGCTCTGCTATCATCTAGACATGGAATGAATTTGATGTCAAATGCGTCAAACCAGTCAATTGCATTCCACACCCTGTTTCTGTAATGTATAGGTGATCCACTCTTACTCGAATTGATCTCTTACTACTTCACAACCAGCTCTGCATCACCTTCTACTTTGAGTTGTTTGATACCCATATCCTTTGCATTCTTGAGACCTAATAAGAGTGCCTCGTACTCCGCTGTATTATTTGTACATTCGAATTGCAAGCAGTATGTAAATGGATACAAATGTCCTTCAGGAGAGATTATCACAACTCCCACTCCTGAACTAGTAGTGGAACGACTCCTATCAAACTGCATTGTCCACAACTTAGGATCATCTGCTGAACATGCAACGTCCTGACTTTCTTCAGGTATTTTTGATAGCATAGCATAAGTACCAAGTCTTGTTTCTTGATATAGAATTTGGGCTTGAGGATCTTGGGACTTCAACACCGTAAATCGAGACTTGGCCTCCGGTACCAGTTTGAAAATACCTTTCTTCAATGGAATAGTTGCAGAAGACCAATCAAGTTGTATCTCCCCACCGAGGTATTTGCAGAAGCTTCTACTCAATAACATCCTGTAGCTAGCTGGAATGTTAACTACCAGGATGGTCATCATTATCATTTTCTCTGGGCAAGCTGCTAGCCTCACTTGAGCATCCTTCAATTGTCCGACCAACGACACCAACTTAGACTCTAGTGAGTAGCATTTGTCTTTTGTCTTAGTGCACAAAAGTCCTAGTGCATTCATCACTTGTAAAGGCATGACATTGTCCGAGGCTCTTGAATCAATGATACAGTTGTTCAGTTTGAATCCTCTTGTATGTAAAGATATATAGAAGGGTTTAGGCTTGTCTTCCGCTGACACGGATGATTTGAGCAATGCCAGTTGTATGACCGGTTCCTTCTTCATGAAGTTAAGAATCTGCTCCAGCTGTTCTAGATGGTCTTGGAGATACTCCAACTGAGAAATTTTCACCTTCGTCTTGATCAAGGAGTCTACAATGTCAAAATTTGTAGAAGACGTGTTTTGAGCAACTACTTTCACGTTCTCATGAGAGGGTTTAGGATTAGAAGTGGAAGCCACTTCTTTTTCTTTTTATTTTCGTGCTTTCAGTCTCTCTTCTTCTTCTTTCTGTGCTTTTAGATGTTGAGCTCTTGTAAACACAGGTGTTGTAAAATTCTTAGTATTCACTACAAGAGAGTACTAACGGGGATCTTCTTCTTCAATAGCGGGTTCACTTTCAAAGTATCCCACAGTGGAGTTGCCATCGAAGTTGTCCGTTTTTGGTAAGACAACATTCGAACTAGGTGTTGGTACAAAGCTTGAACTTGGTGCAGCTTCAGTAAAGCCCATGATCTGATTCATTCTTAAATTTTCAGGACATGTGGAGGTGGTATGTGCATTAGTCTCATGGAAGGAGCAAAATACTACATGTTATGTATTTTAGCCGCTTGCTTTGGTGGAGCTGGCCCTCGTGGCCTATAATTGGTGTAAGGCTGAAAATTATTTCTCCTCGGTTTATAGGGTCACTGAGGTTGATACGGTTGCTAAGGTTGGTATGGTGGTGGTGGTGCAAGCAACACAAGTGGTGTAGGTTGAATAGGCAACTACCTCTTCATAATAGTCATCTTGTGAGCTACCTTATGTAGCAGTGGGTTTGCAAAACTCTGAACCAAAGGCCTAATAGCATCCATCTTCATCTTGCCAAAAGTAATCATGTTTTCCTCAATCTCTATGACACACTGATGTGCATTTTCTAATTTTATTTCATTAGCCGATCTTAGGAAGAAGGCTATCTCAGATGGAAGAGTTAGCCGATCTTAGGAAGAAGGCTATCTCAGATGGAAGAGCGTTTATGAAAATGCTCAACAGAATTTCAGGTGACGGATTGAGTGTGTGAGAAAGACAAGTGACTAGGCAATTAAATCTTTCCACGAATTCCCTCATTGGTTCATTGACCTCCATCATCGAAGTTGAGAGTTGGGCGAACAATCGGTGACTGTCTCCTGGTGGCTTGAATCTTGCCAAAAATTTCTCGCTCATGGTTGCCCAGTTTCTTATGCAGTTTGGCTCCAGGTGGTTGAACCATTCAATGACATTTCCCACAAGGGTCTTAACAAAGAGACACTGCGATGTCTTCATGTGCCACATGCAAAACAATGCAAGCCGTTGAGAAGGAAGAAATATGATCATCAGGATGTTGAGTTCCATCGTCGTGAAACCGTGGAGAGTGCTTTCTTGACCCTTTAGGTAACTCATGGTTTGCTTCCAAAGCCAAAAGTCTAATTTGATTACCCCAAGGCAACGGGGGTGGACGTATCCGATTGTGGTTATTAGGATCGTTGTTGTTGTTATTACCACCCGTAGCTTCTAGTTGGATCACACGTTCTTGCTTGACTTCAGGTTCTTCTTTGATTTCAAAAATTACATTGGATGACTCCCCAACTTCGATGTTCTTCCTTCTTGTATAAACCTTGTAAGCTAGGATTGTCTAATTCCATGCAGGAGGTGGTCATACAGGTCTTCCGGCTGCAAGGTTAGCTTTCCTTTCTTCATTGTCCAAAATAGTAGCAGCATTTCTCCACTGAGCAGGGGTTTCCCTTTCCTCAAATATGAAACTCCTCAAGCTGCTAATAATGTTCGTTTTCTCTCCTTCAATTAGCTCGAAATTTGGTTGAATGATAGCAGGTGTAAGATCAGGCTGTTGAACTGGAGCAGTAGGACGTCAGAGAGTCATTCCCATGACATAAAGCGTAAGCTTACTTTCTGGAGGGTGGCACATAGCCTTCATTCTTGGTTTTGGTTTGGAAGAAGAAGGTAGGGATGACTGCACTATTGGCAGCTTTGCAACAGGAATAGCTTCTTTCCGAGTCCTCTTGAGGTTTAGGAAAATCCTGTTGTTTTTGACAACTCGACTCATTCTTTCTTCAATTTAAGTGCTTTCTTTGATGGACCAATTAACTTGTGAAAGCGACCGTTGCTCAATTTTATCTTTGGCAAACATAGGAAGTATTATTTCTCCATCATCATAGGACAATCCTTCTATATCCTCTGACAATAAATTAACTATCTGCTGGAGGGTGAATCTGATGTAACTGCGCCTACGCACCTCGAACTCTTCCTCTCAATTAGCCAAGAAATCTTCAACTGTAGGCACATGTGCTTTATTTTGACCAAGAGGGGATGCAAAGGCACCATGAGGATCATATGATCTCTCATTGAACAACTTGAGGCCAAACTTTGATAATTCATCGCCCATCACCTTGGCATCAACTGACAATCTACATCTATAAGTACCCATCTCAACTGGAAAGCTAAAAGTAGTCTTCTTTTGGTTCTGCAAGAACATGTGAACTTCATACACTTTCCTTAGAAACTCCATGAACACCACCTCAATTGTGGGATACCTTAGAAACATGGTTGGACTACTTGAGAAGCCGTACACTTTGATGTAGGAGAATGTAGGAAATTGGATGAACCAATCAGCCCACTCCATCATTGCTGCTCTGGCAACTGATGAAATTTGTATATGCATCTCATTGTCTGAGTCTCTTATTGTATACATCAAGAATGCATCATTCACCCACTTGTAATGATGTGCTAAATCTTTAAACTCCAGCTGTGGGTAATGATGATATACATGCTGAGTACCCAGAGTTCCTATGATATTCAAACCCCTAAATTTTCCTTGATAAGCCATTAGATACACAAGGTAGGAAATCATGTGAAACTCATGGATTTTGAAATATTCTGTCATTTGATGGTGAAGACTATCGCTGATCAAAGTCAGCCAGTCATAGAGCTTTGTTTTATTAATGATGTGAGAGATGATATAAATCATCCAAGGCTGGAATTTAGTGGCTTCTGCTTGACTAGTGACGTGATTGAGAAAAGTAATCATTATTGCAAAGGCCTCCTTAAATTCTCCACGCTCGACGTTCTTTCGCAAAGTTTGTGTTTCTCTTTCAACCATCTTTGTGTAATTATCTTCTAGTATTTGTCCTTGTGCATGTGCCACACCTTTCACACTCTTCAATAGAGATGACCAAATTTTCCGGCCAAGGTGGTATTGAAAAGCATTTCTCAACATCGTTCGGCTTGAGGCTACAAACAATTCTCCCATCTATTGCTTGAATTTCTCATGTTGTAGGATTGTAATGCTTGACACAAGTAATTACAAAATCTAGACTTTGCACTAATACGGGGATTGAAGCTGCTGCAAGTAATCCAGAATGACTAGGATGTCTGATTGCATCATTTCCCGCATCTTCCAAAGCACACAAATTGAACACTAAATTTATATGATGCAAATCAGTTTCAAAAGTTTTTATGAAATCATGATACAACATCGACTTGGTTCTGAATTCCATGGGAGAATATTGCATGCTGAAAAACTTGAATTTTGACTATAAACTCGACTATGCTCGTGCAAGTTTTGCACAAAAGCTAAAAATAGCTTGCTGATTTTTCTTCGTTAAAAAGACAGATTTTTCGAAAAAAGTTGAGATATGGGTTTCGTGTACAATCTCGTTGTGAAGAGACCTAGATCGTCCGATTTTGGAAAATGTTGATGGCTGAGTGAAAAAGTAGAAACCCTAAAATTTTAGGATTTTCCCCAAAAAAATGAGAACTAGGTATTGTGTAGAATCACGTTTCAGAGAGACCCAGTTGATTAGATTTTGAGAATACTGAGGTTTTTCTCGAAAAAACACGAAAAAAGTAAGTTCTTGAAAATTTTAAAATTTTCCAAAGTTGTAGAGAATCAAAATCCAAGCTGACCCAGATTGATGGAAATTGAAAAAGATGACCCCCTTCTTCAGAAAAAGTGATCTCCTAGAAATTTGAAGCATGAAAAAGTGATCCTTTGAGCAACACGATATGGAAAATATGAAGAACTCTTAAAAAGCAACATTTTTTAGCCTTCAAATCTTAATATGAAGAAAAATATATGTTTCCTCCTCTGGACGCCAACCTGCAAAAGATGTGATAATGAATGCAAAGGCCTTCTTAAATAGGTTTTGAGGATAAAAAATGCTTTATTCTCTAGCTTTAAATCTTTGAAGCCAATATTGAGCCAAGTTCGTCGAATGTAGACGTTGTTTGCATGATGAATGATGAAATTTAGAAATTTCACTAGGGCACTGAACTTTGGGCGCCTTTACTTGGCAGACTAAGCCATTTTTCTAAAATTTTCAACTTTTTGCTTGATTTTGACCTCAGTTTGATCTTGATTTCCGGACGCTAGATGAATCCTATGAATTGACTGATGATCTCATTGCGAAGCTTGATCAAATTGGAAAAGATTGTACTAGAGGCTGCAACTGCTAAAAAATGATTTAGGGCCCTCAAAATCTTGGGCGCCCCTTGCTACCTGGGGTGCCTATACTGTTTAGAGATAGCCATTTTCATGTTCTTCAATTTTACACTACTTTTTGTCCTCAAATGAATTCTTATTTCCGGATGCTTGATTGGCTCGATGAACTGACAACTAGATTCATTGGATAACTAGGAGAATTCTGAGGAAGATCTTCTCAATGCTATAAATCCTGAAAATTGATTTTAGGGGGTCAAAAGCATGGGTGCCCTTGGCTAGCTGGGGCACCCAACTCCTCTAGAGTTCAATTTTTTTTGTGTTTTTTCAATCTTTCTTTTGAATTTTCATTTTGCACAAGTTTACCCCTCTGTTCAATCTGCAATATCTGGTGCTTGAAAAATCAGATGAGCTCATTGATGATTCCATTGAAGAGCCGGTTCAAATTTGAAGAAAACTTCTTGGAGGTGACAAACCCTAATTTCCACTTTTAGTTGCTCAAAATCTTGGGCGCCCTTGGCTACCTGGGGTGCCTAGGATCACTAGAATTAATCATTTTCGAAGGTTTTTCAATTTCTCAAAATTGTCCCTCTACGCTCTGTCCTTCATTTGATCTGCAATTGTGGGTGATTGAAGAATCTGATGATCTAGCTGAGACATTCACTGGAAAACTCACAAAGTTCTGAAGACAATGACTGATCTGGCAAACCCTAGTAGCTGGATTAGGTCCTCCAAAACCCTAGACGCCCCTGGTTAACTGGGGCGCCTTTACTCACCATTGAAGAGAATATTTTTTGAGATTTTCATGATTTGTATTCTTTCCCTTTTATGAAACTTTTCTATATTTGATCCTTAATTCCTGTTGATTGATTGGTCTGATGGACCTGCTGATAGATTTACTGCGAAGCTAGAAGCATTTTGAGCAACATTGTCTTGGAAGCACAAACCCTAATTTTAACTTTTGAGGCCTTGAAAAGAGGGGCGCCCCTAACTAGTAGGGGTGCCTTTACTGGCATGTGTTAGTTTTTATTTTCCACTTTCAACTTTCCACTTTATTCCTCGTTCCTCGCTCATCGTTGCAGCATTGATTTTCGAGGTTGAAAAATATACTAAGGCATGAATGGCTAGGCACCTTGACTAGGTAGGGGTGCCTAGCATATCCAGTGTTAGTCAAATTTCCTCAGATTTCAAGATTTTAGCATCCCTCCTTCATTCTCCATTCTACGTACATGTTTGCCATTTCTCATCATTTGTGCAATGCTTGAGACCTCGAATTTGACACCTAGAAGTTGATGAACCTCCATTGATGACCTTGGAGCTCCTGATTTGGCTTTTGAAAAGACAAAATAGACCCATTAGAGAAAAATTGATCTTTTGATGATTCTGACTGGACCAGCCTAATGAGGAAGTACTTTAAGTCAATCAAAATTAGTTTGAACCCCTGGAGTCAGAAATTCTATTTTTAGAAAATTTTTAATTTTAGAAAATTTTGCCAGTATCCATTTGAGAAGAAACCCAAAAAAAACTAGAAAAAGTCTATTTTTAGAAAATTTCCTAGAATTTAGGGCAAAAAAATTGAGATCTAGGGTTTGTAGAAAACTTCACTTTGAGCATACTCAGATCGTTAGATTTTGAAAATTTTGAGTTTTTGACCAACATGCATGACATGCAAAATCCCATTTTTTGATCTTTTTGACAATTTTGACAAGTCTTTAACCGATTCTTACAAAATGCCTAAGCAAAAATTTTAATTTGGGGTACAACAATGAGCATATAACTTCTGTTGATCTTGAGCTTGTTGCAAGTTCTCCTTTAAAGATTTCATAACATCCTCACTTTCCTGCAACAAATCCCTAGCCTTAGGCACTCTACTATGTCCAAAAATCAAATGCAAAAAGTTAGGTTCCTGTTGTGACTTTTTCACACATCGCCCCATTCAAATGGGGACCCCCTAATTTTTGCTCCATTCTGGTCTTTTGGCTTTGGTTTTTGCCTCTCTCTCTCTCTATCTGTCTCTTTTCTATGGTTTGCCTTTCCGGGGACGTTCCTATTTGCAAGCTTAAATGTGAGATTTGGCCAAGTTTGTAGAATTAGGGTTTTGAGTCTTCTAGTCAATTTGAGGTCAAACAAAGTGAATATTTTGAAAATAAAGACTAACACTGTTGTCAGCGTGCTTCCAGCAGGCTCTCAACAAATTTTCATCAAATTCCGGCTACTTACTATTTTTAGTAAGTGTGCAGTTCAGGGTGTTTTCTCAGCATTTTTGAAGTTTCAATCATCACACTGCATTCAGAATACATCAAATTGTTCGCGTGCAAAATTTGAGTTGAAACAGACAACTTACTATTTTTAGCAGTTCAGCTTCCGGAGCAAATTTCAGGGCTTAGATGCAGAGTTTTTCAACGCATGTCTGAGGATTCCTTCTGGGTTTTCAGAGACCTTCGCGATAGTATAACATGCAAAATGAGATGATGACTTTCAGAGTTCAGCCTTTGGAGGCTATTTTTAGGGTTTGCATGTCAAGGTTTTCTTTGCATGTCTGCATATTCCTTATGGGTTTTTCGAGAGCTTCGTAGTGATGTGACATGCAAACAGAGATGGTCACTCATTTAGAAACTTGCTATTTTTAGCAGATGCATCCCAGCAGCCGCTTCCCAGCACTTCAGAATCATGAGCTGATCGCAATGCAACATAAACGAAAACAAACGGAGATCATTTGATGTGCATGCAGAACGAATTAGGGTTTCCAGCTTCGGGACCCAAAAAGAGGGGTAAAAAGTCAGAATTTTCAAAAACTGGTGTAAACCACCTCGATTAGCATCTTTCAAGCTATCTGCTGGTAAAATTTGAAGACAAACGGAGCACTTACTATTTATAGTAAGTCATTTTGGAAACAGGCTAAAAATAGCAAGTCAGTTGCATGTGCCGATGTCAACAGGCAGGTCACGTGGTGAGGAGCGCCTCATTCGAATTTCAAAGCAAACGGAGTTGTGGAGGTATCAAAAATGAGAGGTTACTATAAATAGCAAACCACCTTCAAAATTGGGCTAAAAATAGCAGGCCAACCCGAAATAGCAGTGTCAACAGATTGTTGAAGTCGTGAGGATCCAGTGTTGAAAATTTCAAGTCATTCTGAGCTTCAGAGATACAAGAATTGAAGGGCTTACTATAAATAGCAGACATGGATAAACTGGCGAAGACGAAGAAAAAAAATGGTTAAGTGTTGGACTTCATCCTTCACCCATGGCCAAATGCGCCCAAGTTGATGAAGAAGCATGAAAATTTTCCAAGTCCAAAACTTCATCCTCCTCACCCATCAAAATGCGCCCATGCAACAAAAGGTCAAAGAGGTCAAAGTTTTTCATCCTGCACACATAGCAAAATGTGCCCACCTTGAAGCATGAAAGTTGAAAAAATTTCTAAGGCAAGAAATTATCCTCCACCACCCCCTGAATGCGCCCATCCTGCACATATGCCTAAATGCGCCCAAAATGCAAGAAGTCAAAGGAGTCAAAGTTTTTCATCCATCTCCCTATGCAAAATGTGCCCAAAAGAGGGCATGTAAGGACAAAAAAGAGAAGTTGAAAGGTCACAAGAAGATGTATCAATTTTTATCCCTCACACCTTGAGAAATGCGCCCAAAATGCAAGTGAGTCAAAGGGGTCAACAAATTTCGTCCTCCTTGCATGTGTAAATGCGCCCAAATGGGGCCATGTGAGGACAAAAATAAGGGAGATGAAGAGTCACATACAAGGCTTTGGAAATTTAAAATCCTCCTCACCCTCTTATATGCGCTCATCCTCCTCCTAGGCTCAAATGCGCCCAAAAGAGGGCATGTGAAGACAAAAATAGGGAAGTCCAAGAGTCATCCTTCATGCATGCCAATATGCGCCCAAGTAAAAGTGAATGAAAGGTGGTAAGCAAGGTAAAGGTGAAGATGAAGGATGAAATAGGCTAGGCGTGGTCAATACTCTCCTTCAAGTGTCATATGCGCCTAGGGTGGTGAAGTAAATACGAGATGATGAAAGTATTGCTAGGCGTTGAAAGTGCTAGGTGGTGAATTTTTTTTTTTAAAGGAAAGATGAATATCCTTCTTCAAGTTGGATATGCGCCCAAGGTGTTGATGAATATTGCTAAGGCGTTGGAGTTTTTTTTTTTGAAATGTCTTTCAAGTGTGAAATAAAATGCAAGGTGATTTAAAATTTCTCTAAGGCAAATATTTTCTTCCTTAGAAAATACGCCTAGACTCTAAAGGTGATGAAATTTTCCTTGAAGCACGTGCAAACTTTCCAGTGATGAAGTTAGAGATATTGGCATTGTAGGACGAATTAAAAATTTCTCAAGTCAGAGCAACAGGATGTTCACAGAGATGAAGAACGGATTTAAATTGATTGAATAATATTTTTCTAAGGTTCAAAATTTTAAAATTTAAATGAACCCGTTCATTGTGTACCCATGGATTCATCACATTTTTAGAGAAAATTTTCTTCTGGGTACTGGACGTTTGTGATGAGGAATGGATTTCTATGTCTTCCGCACTTCGCCAAGGCCCTCAACATGAAGAATTTAATCGGCACTTGAGTTATGAATTTTCTTAAGGAAAATTTTAAAATTTCTAAGGGAAATTTGAATAAAATGGTTTTTCAAATGGAGAATGCTTCGACAGTGAATTTAAGGTAAATTGCCTAGATGATTTTGATCGAGTTCTTCACGGATGAATTTTCCAGAGCGTCAGAGGTGATTAAAATTTAAATTCAAGTGACAGAGCTCCGGCTGGTGAATTAAAAGATGAATTTAAATTAAAAAATTTCAAGAGTGAATTTGAAATGTGACAGTCAAAGTTGAACTTCTAGAAGCTTGAGATTCTCGGACAAGTGTCAGAAATGTCAGAGAGGGAAAACTTGAATTCTTGAAGTGGAGTAGTGGAGATTTAATGCACTGACTATATCTGGCTCCTTCTAGAATTCGATTTTTGTTATAAGAATTGAGGGGTTTTTCATTTGTCCTCACCAGTTGAAGAAGTTCGAATTTGCTCTAAAGGTGAAGCTGAGTTTATTGCTGGAGTTGAAGTTTGTTGAAGAAGTACAATTTGCAGTGAGTTGCTGAGGCTGAAAGAACTGAAGAGCTATGACTTGAAGAGGAAGAAAGTTGCTGAAGTTCAAATCTGAAGTTGCTGAGATACGAATTTTAAAAAGTTTTTTTGCTGAAGTTGAAGTCTGCAAGTGCAAATGAGAAGTACGACTTGGAGTTGGAGAAGTTGTTGAAGTAAATAGGCGCCAAGTCATTTGGAAGTGGCTGCAATTTGAAAATCCAAGTCTGAGCTTGTGAAATACGAACTTGCTAAGTCTCTTGAGGTTGCTGATTGCTGGAGTGAAGTTGGACGATGTTCTATTAAGTAGAGTTGTTGAAGCTTACTTGCTAAACTTTCTAAGTGGTTGATAGTTCAAAATCTGTGAAGAAGAAGCTGGGGTTTGCGAATGAGAAATGTTATTGCAGCTTCTCAAGTTCTTGAAGTCGACTGGCAGCCCCTACACAATATTTTATTTATTTTCTAAATTAATTTACTCATGGATGTTCATTGTTTTGCAGATGGCTGAGGCAAGGACAACTAGCAAGGATAACAATGGTGCATCCAGGCAAGTTGTTATCAAGAAACTGAGCAAGATATTCATGCCAGAATCAAAGTTTACTTCGAAGTTGGGCAAGCTGACAGATACCAATTTGGGATCTTTCAACTTGGAGGCGTTTAGGAATAAAATACTGGGAATTGGTCATCATCAACCTTCGAACACTTCGCACAACATTGTTCGAAGCGGGTTATATGTAGCTGCTAGTTTCCCACCAGCCATTCAGTGTTCGGAGCTGATGATGGAGTGCGCCAACTGTTACGAGAAGGAACACAGATCAATCATGTCACCAAATGGACAAGTGCTCGCCAACCTCACTCCTTCAGCTATTGGCGAAGCTTTTGGAATCCCAGTGCATAGAAACATGATTTACAAGTCCAAAGAACGAGCTGAATGAATGTACGCTTCCGCATTCGAGAGGTGTATAGCGACAATCAATACTCAGTGGATGAGCAACCCCAGACCTTCTTGTACGAAGTTTCCAAAGAAAATCATAGCAGATGACTTGAAGCAGGAGTACTGTGATCTCGTTATGATGCTGAGTAGAGTTGGAGGTTTCCCACAGTCGTTTATTTCTGAGCCATGGATGTTCTATTATATCAACCTCATGCTGGAAGGGAAGGATTACGTTAACTGGGCTGCAATGATCAGTGACAATTTGCACGAACAGCTCCTGAGCCTAAGGAGAACAAAGACATTTTATATGAGCTCCTACATCATTTACATGCTGGATCGTATGACAAAGTATCGAGGAATTTCATATAAGGAGCCTGTTGGTTGTGGCTCTCACCAATTCAAAATTCATGAGGCTTGTCCGTAGTTGCACCTGACAAGTACCACTCATTACAAGTGTGTCAATGACGCCTTCACCATGCACATCACGAGGACACTCTAGGAGCGGATGCATCATAGGATCTCAAGGGAAGCCCAGGAATTGATTGAGAGGTATGGGTGCTAGTTTATACAATTTCCAAAGTTCTCTTACATTAGGCTGCAAGGATTTTCTTCATATCCATATAGGCTGCCTAAGTACCCAACCAACATAATATTAATGTTAGAGATATCTAGGCAATTGGTTGCCTACGATAAGATTCAGAAGAAAAAGAAGGGAGGTGTTGACTTCCCAATTGTTATGGGCAATTCAGATGAAGTGTGTCCTTCATTACAGGCAGCTAGAGAAGCCGAGAGCGAGCTTCAGTTCTATCACTTTTTATATCACACCAGCCGACAGCACTATGACCCGCATAACAACATCAAATGGGTACTGTCAGAGGAATTTAAACATAAGGCAAATATTGAGGATTATTGGGCTAATGCATCGGATGAGGCTGAGGTCAGGAAAATAATGTTCTCTCGGTTGCCGATAAATATGATCAGGGAATGTGAAGTCGTTCCGGTACCAGACCAAGTAAATGAGGACATGGACGTTGTCCATCCAGATTATGCAGCAATGAGAGATACTCCACTTCCACTCCCGAATTGTTCAGAACCAGAGGTTGCTGACTTGGACACGCTTTCTATTCCGGTCATGACATTTACCAGGGCATGGGTTGACAGGCGTGTGAGCAGATTGAAGAGTAGGTCGATTGCTTTGTCTTACAATTTGATGGGAGATCACAGGACACCCACCACCGGCAGGAAGAAACAAATCACACGAGGTCCAGAGTCTAGAAGGAAAGAGCCAGTTCAGCAGGAGCCTGTTCGGCTGGAGCCTCCATGAGTTGTAGTTGAATCACCCACGCCATTGGAGACACGTTCTCCAAGCATACAGGAGGTTTCTTTATTTGCTGATCAAAGAAATGCATTGAAACAGGTGCAAGTGGTACAAGAAAATAATCAGCCACCACGGAGAGAGTCAGCTGGCCAGAGCGTCAACGCACCTACTAGAGATGATCAGCAAGATGATGAGGGGACTGCTACTGACCCTCAGTTTCAGCAAGAGTTAGAGACAACTTTGGAAGATGATGATGATATAGTTTCAAGAGATACTTAGCCACTTGAGGACGATGAGCCTCACCAGAATGATGTAGAAGTTGAACAAGTCCATGAAGTAGAGGCACAAGAACAGCAGCCATTTGATATACAGTACACAGTACCTGATTGGCTCAGGGATAGGATGAGAAGAAGCCCCAGCGAAGAGATTGATCCAGCAATTGAAATGGAAGAGTTTTTGAATAGGATCAGCGCACCTCCACAGAAGAAGAAAGCACGAAAGTTTTCAAAGATATCAACTGATGAGGATGGTTCCCGCACTCTTCATGTAGCAGTGCCTCAAGTTGATTGTGACCAAGATGAAGCGGTACCCGAGAATTATGTGGTCACAACTTTGGAGTTAGGACGCCCCATAGGTGCACAGATTGTAGAGGAGTGTGATAACTCCTACCTCGCCCTCAAGGACAGATTATTTAAAAAGGAAGGAAAGTACAAGAAGTTGAAAAGAGAGCATAAGGCTTTAATTGGGTATGTGCAGCAGTTGTCTCATCCTCGTGGGCAAGAGATTCCAGCGATAGAGCTTCCACCTGAGATACCTAGAGAGTCAATTAGTGGCTTGATGGAGTTGGGGAAGATGGCACAGGAGGCAGACAAGTGGGTCACGGGAGTTCGTGCTGAAACAAAAAAGTTTATGGAGGACCTTGCTCTTGCTTTTCAGCAAGCTTTTAGTATTTTGGCACGAGTCGAGGCAGTTGATCAGGCCTAGGGAGATGCTTTTGTTTATCAGAGCAAAGTAATTCAACGTCTTGAGGCATTGAGACATGTTCCTTTGCGGTTGCTGATTGATGGAGGGTTCATTCAGGAGAATGACAGGTACGACTTTTCTAGATGGTATTCTTCAGCAATCACGGGACATGGTTTCTTTGACACGGAACAGGCGGATTCAGCTAGGATACGGAAGGCTATGGCCAATATCATTAGAGTCCATAATACTTTTGAGGCCATATTTGCTAGGTGGCTGAATCCAGATGAGGTAACTGCTGATAATTTGAGGGGTAGGCTGGTGCCTTTCTTCCAAGAGGTGAAAACCTTCGTACAGGATGACTTTGAGAACACCTCTACTTTCTCCAGCTTGATCCAGAGCACGCAGGATTCCTTAGTTGCTTGGAGAAAATCCTTTGCACGGCATGAGACGTCAGTCACGGTGTTAGAGTTCTAGCTTGATTGTATTCCACCCATTTCTGTTCAAGAGGTTGAGGCTGTACTTGGCAGGTTCATTGAGTTTGCAGCCAGAGAGAAGGAGAATGGGAATGCACTATTGGATGATGATCTTCTAGAAGACTGATTGTGGGCATTTATTGCCTTTACTATTTTGGGAGTTGTTGATGTGTTTTTCGTGACCGCACCAATGCAGAATAAAGTCGCCAACGACTACCCTATCCTCTCTTGATCAAAGTATCCAGTGCGCTAAGATTGCAAGAAAGTTTGCACGTTCAACTCCAAGGTTCTTTCAATGCGAATAGTCTCAGTTGGCTCAATGTGATTTGCGGTATTTCAAGGGGACTTACAGAATTGTTCGGCAGGGAGAAAGGAATTCAAATGCTTGAAAGATTTGTCTATGAAGTTCTTGTTTCCTGAACTAACTTGAAAGTACTGAATTTAAAATGCAAGGTTTAGAGAGCTCTAATCTACTCTAAGGCGTGGACATGGCAATCAATTCTCACAAGCTCAACCAGGCTCTGCTTTTCCTCGCTTCGGACAGCCTCCATAGAACCGGTGTAATCTTCAAAGGAGTAGCTCAAGGTGTTCAGATCACAACTTAGCATGAAAATACCATCACAACGACACATATAAACATACAAATCATGATCGAAGTTAAGTACATGATATTCCGGTTGACCACACATGGCGCATTCACCATCAGCGAACACACTAGTGTTATGGATTGACGAAGTTTGCTCAAATTGAAGACCACATTCCACAATTACTATCTACTGCTTGCATGAAATGAAACTTATTCTACTTTAAGTCACTACTCGAATCAGAAGGACGAAGAAACCTTGCTAGCTACTCACAACAAAAGACGAAATTCATCATCAATGAAAATTCTTTTTATTGGGAGAGTGTTCACAACAATTTCTTACAAAGTTTTAAGGAAAAACTTTCCTTCTTCTTCAACTACTCTATCAATCTATACTAAGCTACTTCTAATTTGTCTCTCTATTCTAACTTCTACTCTAATTCTACTATCTCATGAATTTACAAATGAAGGGGGACTCCCCCTTTTTATAGATGGCCAAGTCCAACGGACGGCTCATATTACAATTGACTGGATGGCCCAGATCGTGCCACCTCAGCCCTAAACAAGATTCACCCTAAAAACCGCCACCAAGAGAAGTGGGGTAATAAATGAGCCACTAATGGCCACCATCTTCCAGAAGATTCTGGTTTGTAGACGCGTTCACACTGTTCTCGATCTTCTTCTTGACGTTGTTCTTCAACTTTTGGCATGGCATCCATGTTTTCATTTTGAAATTCCAAGACCACAATCTCATTCTTCTGCTTGATGAAGATTTCTTCTTGATGTTGTTCCTCAACTTAGAAGTACTTGAGGACGATCTTCTTCTCTCCATCTTGAGCTTTGAAAACTTTTCTTCTTTGTCACTTGAGTTGGGCACATACTAAGTCTCAACACTTAGTCATTTTCTCCAAGTATTCTCTTCATCTCCTTAAGTCACCACCGTTTAGTCTCGACGTTCCACCTGCAAAACAAGCAAGGAGAGGAGCATCAAAACACTTTATAATATAAAATCACCTAACTTACCTGACATCCATATTATGACTGCCTAGGTCCGAGTGATCTTTAGACCTAGTAGAGTTCATCCTTTTTCTCAATTTTCACTTCATCTTCAAATTTCTTGTGCCTCGGCCAGATTTTCCCCTTAGAAATTTCATCACAAATTACCCAAGCATCTGTCTTGAACATTTGTTTCTCAGACTTAGAAACTTTTTAATCTTATGCCTAGAAAATTCCATTCACCCGACGTCCATCAAAAATCCTCATCTCAAAATTTCCAGTGGAGTGTGGAAAGCTTTGAAATCATTTCCTCGTTGCAAAAATTCAATACCCAAAAAAGTTTTCCTTCAGAAAATGTGAAATTCATGTGTCTACCGACGAACGGGTTCATTTTAATTTTTTTAAAATCTCAACTTAGGAAAATAATTTTATCCAAGGTTTTATTCAATTCCTCTGAGTTGGGCGTAATTTTCAATTTGCCATTCATCCTTCATTTTTTAGCAAGATGAAGTCATTAAACGAAATATCCAAGGTAACTTTGCATATTATAACTCCTCCTTCAAGGCGCATTAATGACTCCCAACTTCTAGCTTCAACATTTAGAAAATCTTTCAAGTGTTCCCCCTCTTGTTAAGGTGCATATGATGCTTCACTCTTTAAGGCGCATTTGATACTTCACTCTTCGAGTTTTTCACGCCTTAGACAAAATTTCATGCACTCCAAGCTAAGGCACAAATAGGGGTCTAAGCTTCTAGTTTTCCACGCCTTAGGATAATTTCAAACTTCTGCAACTTTCAAGAGCGCATTTGATAGCAATAGCTTCGAGTTTGAGTGCGCTCTTGCACTTTGAATTTCCAACATTTGGATGTTTTACAACCTCTCCAGACCAAGGCGCAGAAGCTAGTTGAACTTCGAGTTGCAATGCCTTAGAATTATTTCAAACTTCCCCCACTCTCTAAGGCGCATATGATGGTTGAAGCTTTGGGCGCAATTGATGGTTGAAGCTTTGAGCGCAATTGATGGTGGCAAGTCCGAATATAATAACCTAGGTGTTTTACTTCACCCATCAAGCTAAGGCGCAAATAACACCTTGAACTTTTAGTTTCATGCCTTAGTGAAATTTTAGCTCCCCTTTGAATTAAGGCGCAAATGGCACCTTCTACTTTGAGTTTCATGCCTTATACGTTTTCCAAGTGTTTTCCCTCTTTCTTAAGGCGCAAATAGGGGTGTGGTCTTCAAGTTGCAAACACCTCAAGACTACTCTCCAGCCTTAAAATTTCTTAAGGCGCATTTCACCCTCCTAGCAAGTTAAGGCGCATTTGGAATAGTCTACTTTCAATCTTCATGCCTTAGAAATTTTGAAGTTACCTTTTCCAATAGCTAAGCCGCTTTTGATAGGTTGAGCTTTCAGTTTCATCACCTAGGCGCAAATCACATGGGCAACTTCAAGTTTACACCTTGGGCGCACATTGGAGTGGGTACTTTCAATATTCAACACTTAGAAAATTTGGAAGTTCTTACAAAGTGGGGCGCATTTGACTCATGGAGCTTCCAATTTTGACACTTAGAGAATTTCTTTCCTTCCAGCTCAAGGGCGCAAATGAAGGTATGTACTTTCATTTTTGACTTGGGCGCATATAGTACCTTGAACTTTCACTTGAGGGCACATTTGAGGTAGGCTGCTTCCAATTTCATTGCCTTAGGCGAATTTTCAAGTCTTGAACCTCAAGGGTGCAAAATCCACCCTGAGCTTCCAATTTTAATACTTAGTAAAATTTTCACCAATTTTTCTTCTCAAATTCAGGGCACATTTGACATGGGGAGCATCAAATTTTCCATACTTAGAAGATTTTGAGTCATTTTCAAAGTGAGGTGCATTTCCCTAGGCAAGCTTTTAATTCATTTGAGAGTTAGTAGCATTTTCATCTATCTTCAGCTTATCAAGGTGAATTTCGATGCTGGACTCCAAATTTTATCAAACTTGGTGGATTTTAATGCCTTTTGTCAGATTTAGGGTGATTTTCTCCTGCTAACCCTAATTTGCCCTGAGTTTCTATTTTTAGAAAGTTCCTCGAATTTTGTGCTTTCAACTGACTTTTGACTCCAGAAAGCTTGATTTTCGCCCTGTTTTGAACTTCATGGTGTGATCGTGTTGTCGGGATCTGATGCCTGTCTGCATCTGCTATCTTTAGCAACCTGCTAAAAATAGCAACTGCTCATAAAGTCTTCAAATTTCATGTACCAATTGCCTGAAGTGTGGTGATCATAGCTGGATGCTACTTTTGCACGACTATCTTGTTTCGCCCTTGATTTTAGGAAACCCTAATTTCTCTGCCCATGCTTGCTAAAAATAGCAAGTGTCTGATTCTCTATTCTCTGCAACTCCGGTTGTCTTGAAATTCGTGCCAAGGGGTCCTCATCACATGTTTGACCCGTTCATACTGAGACTTGACGTTGACCTGCTATTTATAGCTACCTCTGAAGTGACTTACTATTTATGGTAAGTGCTGGATTTTGAGACTTCCTTAGCTTCGTTTGAGTTGAAATTTGAACAGTGTGCTCCTTGTTGGTAAACTTGCCTATCTGCACTGGCGCCTAAGATTGACTTTCTATTTATAGCCTGTGTCAGGAACGCCGTACTAAAAATAGTAAGTGCTCCGATTGCCTTCAAATTTTGCCAGTGAACTCCTCGGAAGATGTTGATCATGGTAGATACTTCAGTTTTGGACATTTTGACGTCTGATTCCTCATTTTTAGTCCTCTAGCTCAAAACCCTAATTTTCTTGCATGTTCCTCAAATGAGCTCCGGTTGACCTCGTTTCTGTTGCATGTCGATCAGTTTGTGGTTCTGAAGTGTTCGGTAATTGCTAGAGTGGTACCTGCTAAAAATAGAAAGTGGCTGAGAAAGTGGCCAACTGGTCATCAGATGATTTTGCATGTCACACTGCCTAAGGAATCTTGAAAAACCCAGAAAAACCCATAAAAATTATCAACATGCAAGCACTGGCTAAAAATAGTAAGTTTCTGAAGAGTGACCAGTTCCACTTGCATGTTAAATCATTGCGAAGCTCTTGGAAAACCCAAAAAGAATATGCCAACATGCGCTGAGAAAACTTGCATGCAAACCCTAATATCTGCCTCTAAAGGCTGAATGCTGAAAGTCATTGTCCTGCTTTGCATGTCATATCACTACGAAGGTCTCGAAAAACCCACAAAGAATCTTCAAACATGCATCATAAAATGTAACATGTAAACCCTGGAATTTTCTCTGGAAGCTGGACTGCTAAAAATATCAAGTCGTCTGTTTCTGCTCAAATTTTGCACACGAACAGCTTGATGTGTTCTGGATGCAACATGACTGTCAGAATTTCAAAAAATGTTGACGGAACACCTGTAATTGCACACTTACTAAAAATAGTAAATACCCAGAATCTGATGAAATTTTAGTGGAAACCTATTGGAAGCATGCTGACATCAACATTAATCTCAAATCTCAATTTATTTACTTCGTTTGACCTCAAGTTGGCCAAATTTCACGTTAAGGTTCAACGGCGGGCACATCCTAGAAAGACGAACAGTAGAAAAGAGAGACAACAACAAAACGACCGAAAAACAAAGCCAAAATTAGGGGGGTCCCCATTTGCAATGGGGCGATGTGTGAAAAAGGTCACAACAGGAGTGGGTGGGAATCTTTGCTCATTTATTGCACCACTCCCCATTCTGGGAGTTTTTAGGGTTAGGGCTGAGGTGGCTTAATCTTAGCCATTCTTTTGATTGTAATCTTAGCCGTCCATTGGACTGGGCTATCTATAAAAGGGGGAGTCCCCCTCATTTGTACCTCATTAGAACTTAGAATTAGACTAGAGATTGGAGATCAGAGTAGAGGCTAGAGCAGAGTAGACATTTTGATAGCATAGTGTGGAGAAGAAAGAAAGTTTTCCCTTTGAAAACTTTTGTGGAGATTGTTGTGTAAAACTTTCATGATAATAGATCTTTTCATTGATGGTGGAATTCGTCTTTGTCATGGATAGCTAGCAAGGTCTCTTCATCCTTTCGGATCCAAGTAGCATAAAGTAGCATAATTTTCATTTCATGCAAGTAGTTTACTTTGGATGTGTGGCGTTTTATTGAGGTAGCTTCATTTCATTCCATACCACTAGCAACTTGTTGATGACAAGCTTGCCTTGCATGGTCGACTGGAAATTATCTTGAGTTTAACTTCGATTGCAATTTGTATGCTTGTATGCGTCGTCTTGATGGTATATGTATGCTAAATTGTAATCTGAATATCTTTTGCTATCCCTTTGAAGATTGCACCAATTTTGCTGAAGCTATCCGACGAGAGGCTAGGTGAAATTCGGTTGAAGTCTGCTAAAATCAAGCTCCACATATCTTGCATTTAGAATAGAATATAAGTTTCTTAGGCCCAACACTCATTTACTTTCCACACATTTTCTGGTCAACTTCAGGAAAACGTACTTATTACCAAATCATACGCGCAAAATCCCCTTCAAAATCATTCACCTACTATTAACTGCAAGAATCCTGAACAATTGTGTAAGTCCCCTTGTGAAAACAACAATTCACAT
Source organism: Sequoia sempervirens (assembly GCA_007258455.2). Taxonomy (NCBI): domain Eukaryota; kingdom Viridiplantae; phylum Streptophyta; class Pinopsida; order Cupressales; family Cupressaceae; genus Sequoia; species Sequoia sempervirens. The sequence goes on from VDFB02049828.1 coordinate 37,368, forward strand.
CAAACCAATTGAGGGTATTCTAAGTATTTCGGAACCTTGGAGTTGAACGTGCGAACTTTCTCGCAATCTTAGCGCACGAAATACTTTGATCAAGAGAGAATGGAATAGCCTTCAGACAATTTCGTTCTGCTGATTGGTGCGGTCATAAAAATCACATCAACAGTTCCTCATATCCATAAAGGGCTATGAAGGATGACATCCTGATGGACATATGATAAGTAGAATTACAGCAGTATTCACCAAGATGCAACCACCGAATCCAAGCTCTTTTCTTCCCTCATACATAGTTTCTAAGATACTCTTCCACCCATTTGTTGACTACCTCTATCTGCCCATTTGTTTGTGGGTGGTAGCTTGTAATGTCCCCATTTTGGCCATTAGCTCTTCATTTGGTTTTAGCCTATTTCCAAAAATCCGTAGGCTTGTCTGAAGTAAAATTAGGGTTTCCTTCTTCGGAGGTTCTATGGCATTTCAGGGAGTTTACTATTTATAGTAAATTCTATTTTTGGCAGTATGCAGTTTTCAATCTTCATGTCTTCATTTTCAGTTGGAGCAATTAAATGAGTTCAAGTTTTGGCTTCTGAAAACTTTATATTGGTGAATTTCGTAAATAAAGGCATTAATGTTATAATTTGCAGTTGACCCCTTGGCCTAGGGAAATAACTTTGTGTTGTTCTTAAAAGGTGGACTTGAAGGGGGACGCCTTCATAAGAATTAAATATTAATAAAGTTTTTAATGCCTTGAGGAAAAGTGGATGCCATTTTAATGAGTTAATATTTTTTAAAAGTTTAATGTTGCTTGAAGTGGGACGCCATCTTGAGTAATTAAAAGATATTTGGAAATTTGAAGAGTCCTTTGTGTCTTTTGGTGTGCCTTGGAAGGAATTCAAAGAGACATCTCCTTTTCTATAAAAGAGAAGCCTGGCTCCAACATTTGACATCCATGAATTTATTCTAAAGTTATGCTGTCGAAATGACAAATGATAGTTTGCTTCGAGGAAAGCTTACCTCCTAGCCTCTCACCAATTTCGTGTTTGAAATACAACACCTAGTTGGATATTTGTTGCTTCTCAAATCAGACTAGCAGATTGAGCTCAATAGATGAAGATTTTTGATGAAATTTCCAGTTTTGAAGTCGCTGATATAGTCACAGCTGAAGGTGGTTTTGCATACAACTTTTGGAGTGAATTTAATTTGCTTGTGGGTACTTTTCCAATCCATTCCTACACCCAAAGCGACCATCTTTGGAGATTTTCAGATTTTAATTTTGAGTTTCTGATTTTTAATGTCAAAATTGCCCCTCAAGGAGGGTCGTACCATTCTTAAAGTATTGGAATTTGTGCTTGAATGATATGCTGAGTTTTGGTGCTGTTTTGTGATCTGTTTTTGGGCGCCTACCACCTATAAGGCTTCTGCAAAAGACATCACTCAATTCAGAGGTAATTTGGTGAAGTTATGAGCATTTAATTGGTTTCACAGTTGCTGGTTATTCATTTCTAGAATTGTTATTTTACATCAGACTTGTTTAAGTTTGAATCTCTAGTCCTTTCTTCATCATTTATTGTTGATGTCTAACATGGAATCATCCAGTATCATGGTGTTGTGACCTTTTCACACATCACCCCATTCAAGATGGGGACCCCTAATTTTTGCTCCATTCGGTCTTTTGGCTTTAGTTTTTTTTTTCTCTCTCTCTCTGTCTCTTTTCTGATGTCTGTCTTTCTAGGATTTCTCCTCCTTTGAGTTTAAACATGAATGTTGGCCAAGTCTGAAAATTAGGGTTTCATCTTTCCTGGTCAGTCTGAGGTCGAATAAAGTGAATAAATTGAAATCTAAGCTTAACATTGTTGTCAGTATGCTTCCAGCAGGCTCTCAACAAAATTTCATCAAATTCCGGGTACTTACTATTTATAGTAAGTGTGCGATTCAGGCAATTTGTCAGCATTTTCGAGATTCTGGCAGTCACACCGCACTCGGAGCACATCAGGCTGCTCGTGTGCAAAATTTGAACTAAAACAGGCAACTTTCTATTTTTAGCAGTCCAGCTCCCGGGACAAATTTTAGGGCTCAAATACAGAGTTTTTCTTTGCATGTCTGGATATTCCTTCTGGGTTTTTTGAGACCTTCGCGACAGTATAACATGCAAAATGAGACGACAACTTTCAGAGTCCAGCCTTCCTAGGCTATTTTTAGGGTTTGCATGTTAGGGTTTTCTTTGCATGTCGACATATTCCTTATGGGTTTTTCGAGAGCTTCGCATGATGTGACGTGCAAATGGAGATAGTCACTCAGTAAGGAACTTACTATTTTTAGCAGGTGTGTCCCGGCAGCCGCTTCCCAGCACTCAGAATCACGAGCTGATCACAATGCAACAGAAACAGGGACAAACAGAGATCATTCGATATGCATGCAAAGAAAATTAGGGTTTCAAGCTTCGGGACCTGAAAAGAGGGGCAAAAAGTCAAATTTTTTGAAAACCGGTGTAAACCATCACGATCAGCATCCTTCAGGCTATCTGCTGGTAAAATTTCAAGTCAAACGGAGCACTTACTATTTATAGTAAGTTAGTTTGGAAACAGGCTAAAAATAGTAAATCAGTTGCATGAGCCGATGTCAGCGGTAAGGTCACGTGGTGAGGAGCGCCTCATTCAAATTTCAGAGCAAACAGAGTTGTGGAGGTACCAGAAATGAGAGGTTACTATAAATAGCAAAACACTTCCCAAAATATGCTATTTTTAGCAGGTCAACTCAGAATGGCAATGTCAACAGATTGTTGAAGTCATAAGGATCCGGTGTTCAAAATTTCAAATCAATCTGAGCTTCAGAGATGCAAGAATCAAGAGACTTACTATTTATAGTAAGAAGCTGATGAGCGCAAGAAAAAACTACTAAGTATGAAATATCCACCTGCCACCTCCAAATGCACCATCCTTGAGGAGTTGATTTGAAAATTTTCTAAGTGTTAAGTTTCAGCCACCTCCCATGTTAAAATGCGCCCTCTCACATGTAAGCAAAATGCTAAAAAAAATTCTAAGTGTGGAATTTCATCCTCCACCACCCTCCAAATGCGCCTAGCTATAGAAGGCATCAAGAAAAATGGCTAAGTACAACTTTCATCCTGCAGCCTATGCAAAATGCGCCCATGCAGCAAATGAGTCAAAGCAAGTCAACATTTTTCATCCTGCTGCCTAGCCAAAATGCGCCCAAGGGAAGCTAATGAAGATTGAAAAATATTCTAAGTTAAAAGTTCGTCCTCACCCCCCTAAATGCGCCCATCCTGCAGCTATGTGAAAATGCGCCCACTTCCCACTCAAGTCAAAGAAAGTCAAATGTTTCATCCTCCTCCACTGGCAAAATGCACCCAAAAGAGGGCATGTAAGGACAAAAACAAAGAAGTTGAAAGGTCACTTGTTGGTGGCATTTGAAAGTTCATCCTCCTCCTATGCTCAAATGCGCCCAAAGAGGGCATGTAAAGACAAAAGAGGGGAGCTCAAAGGTCATGTGTTGGGCATTGAAAATTTAAAATCCCTCTCACCCTCTCAAATGCGCTAAGAAGAAGAGAAGGTCAAAGATGGCATTGAATATTCCATCCTTCATGAAATGAGATATGCGCCATGTAAAGAGTTAGTAAAGTTGATAAGTGAATAATGCTAGGCGTGGTGAAGTTGTTATTCACCTTCAAGTGGGATATGCGCCAAGTATAAGATGGTATTGCTAATATGCTAGGCGTTGAAAATTCCAAGGTGGTGAATAAGAAGTGAAATACTCCTAGGCGTGGTTATTATTCCTCTTCAAGTGTCAAATGCGCCCCAAGGTGGTGACGAATATTGCTAAGGCGTTGGAGAATAAAATGCCTAGGTGTTAGAAAATAGTGCCAAGTGAAATGAAATGCTAGGAGTATCCTCTTGCATATGCTATTTGCACCTAAGGTGAAATACAAGGTGGTAAGTGAGATAAAGATGTTGATGATAATTGCTAAGGCGTTGGAAATTCTATGGAGAATAAAATGCAAAGTGATGAATAAAATAAAGCATGTTGGGCGTGATGTGTTTTGAAAGAAAATTCTCTGAGATGGATGAAGTTGGATAAATTTTTTCTCACAGGAAAAGTGATCAAAGCTAAAAAATTTCCAAGGCGAAATTTTTCTAAGGAAAATTTTTCAAAGTGATCTAAAACTTTTCTAAGGCAAAGTATTTTCTTCCTTAGAAAATAGGCCTAGACCCAAGGTGGTGAAATTTTCTTGAAGCACAGATGAGTTGCCAGTGATGAAGTCAGGATGCTAGCATTGCAGGATGGATTGATAAAAAATTTCTCAAGTCATAATGACTCAAGATGTTCACAGATGTGAAGAACGGATTTAAATTTCACAGGGAAATAATTTTCTAAGGTTCAAAATTCAAGAAAATTAAATGAACCCGTTCGTGGTACACCCATGAGTTCGACGCGTTCTGAAGAAAATTTTCTTCTGGGTATTGAAGATTTCTAATGAAGAATGGATTTTAATGTCTTCCACAGTTCGCCGAGTCCTTTGGGATGGAGATTTTTGATGGGCATAGGATTGATGCATTTTCCTAAGGGAAATTTTAAAAAAATTCTAAGGCAAAGTGAAGAAAATGTGTTTTCAAGGTAAAATCCTCCAGACGGTGAATTTGAAAGGAACTGCTTGGGTAAATTTGCTTAAATCCTTTGTGAAGATAGTCTTCTTGAGCCAGAGATGAATAAAATCAAAGTTGTTAGAGTTCCAGCAGGTGAAGTGAATTCCTTGAAGAAGATGCAGTTGAAGTTAACACCTTCAAAAGATGATCTTAAAGTACATCTCTTAATATGCCCTTGAGGAGGTTGAAATTTGGCTAAGGCATGAAGAATTTGAATGCAAAGTTGGCTAATGAAGGCGATGAATGCTGGGAAGTTAGAGCGTGAAAATTAGGTAAGTAAGTTAAGATTATATTATGAAGTGTTCTAATACTCTTCTCCTTGCTTGTTTTGTAGGAGGAATGTCGAGACCAAGCGGTGATGACTTAAGTGATTCAAGATGATAACCTCGAAGGAAGAAAAGTTGCGAAAAATGGTTAAGTGTTGAGACTTAGTATAACTCAAGTGACAAAGAAGACGTTAAAGAACAACGTCAAGAAAGAAGATCAGGAACAGTGTGAACGCGTTTCAAGGCTGGAATCTTCTAGAAGGGTGGTGGCCATTAATGGCTCATTTATTGCCCCTCTCCTTTGTGGCGGTTTTTAGGGCAAATCTTGTTTAGGGCTGAGGTGGCACGATCTGGGCCATCCAACCGATTGTAATTTGAGCCGTCCGTTGGACTTGGCCAACTATAAAAGGGGGAGTCCCCCTCATTTGTATCTCATTAGAATTAAAATTAGACCAGAGTTAGAATAGCAGAGGAGTAGAGAGAAATTGATAGAGTAGAAAGTAGAGTAGTTTAGATTGAAAAGGAAGGAAAGTCTTCCCTTTGGATACTTTGTAAGAAGTTGTCATGAATGCTTTCATAATAAAAGAATTTTCATTGATGGTGATTTCCTCTTTGTTATGAGTAGTTGTTGAGGCTTCTTCGTCCTTCCAATTCACGTAGCATCTTGAAGTAGCTTAAAGTAAAATAGATTTCATTTCATGCAAGTACTTAGTAATTGTGGAATGTGGTGCTCTATTTGAACAAGACTTTGCTTGTCCATACCACTAGCAGGCTCGCTGACGGTGGATTCACCTTGCGTAGTCAACTGGAACTTTGTGAAACTTAACTTCGATTATGGTTTATATGTTGGCATGCGTCATTGTGATGGTGTCTTCATGCTAAATCATGATCTGAACATCTTGAGTCACTCCTCTGAAGATTGCACCAATTCCGTGGAAGCTGTCCGAAGTGAGGCAAAACGGAGCTTGGTTGAAGTCTGTAAGAATTGATCGCCATGTCCCATGCCTTAGAGTAGAGCATAAACTTCTTAGGCCCTACACTTTTTTAAATTCAGTTCATTTCTGGTTAGAATTAGGAAACTTGTGCTCGCTTTCCAAATCATTCGAATTACATGAAAGCCCTTAGTCTACTGTCTGCTATCAACTGTCGAACAATTGTGTAAGTCCCCTTGAAATACTAGCAAAATCACATCGAGCCAATTGAGTCTATTGTCATTAAAGGAACCTTAGAGTTAAATGTATGATCTATCTCGCAATCTTAGCATGCAGGAAACTTTGTTCAAGAGAGGATAGGGTAGCCGTTGGCGACTTTATTCTGTGTTGGTGCGGTCGCAAAAACCGCGTCAACACATGGTACATTGAATCTATTGTAACTTTCATGTATTTTGCAGCTCTTTTTTCATATTGTAAGACTGTAAACAGTAGTACTGTTCCAGTCCTTTATTGCTGCAATTCTTTCTTTAATTTCACATTAGTACTCTTGGATGGTTTACCGCCAGTGTGGATAATTGAATTTGTGTCACTCTTGTACCCACTCTCAAGTGGTGAATCCCCACTCTTAAGTGGATGCCCGCCACAGCGGAAGAATTAGTTAGTATGAATTCCTATGGCTGGTTATCCGCCTAATTGTTTAAATTTTAATTAATAACTCTGTCATATGTTAGCACCTCGTCCTCACTGGGATCTTGAGTGCACATTCTTGACGTTGAGTTTGTTTCAGTTCAGTTGCATTCCTTTTTGTATCAAGTTGAAGCATAGGGATCCTCTGACCATATGCCCACCCCTCTTCCTTAAGTGGTTTTAGGGCGCATTCTTGGTTAAAGTTGTTTTGTTAGAGGTTTTGATTGGAGCTAACGCTAATCAAGTTGGCCAAGTGTTGGTTTGTGTTGTGTAAATTCACAAAAAAATGGTTAGCATATTTCAGTGGTATCAGAGCAGAAGGTCCTGCCATCCTGTGGATCAGTGCTTCATGTTTAGGTAGATGAGTGATAGAGATCTCCGGTACTACATCAAAAGTCAGAGCAGATTCTAGTTCAGCTCCTTGTGGTATCCAAAAGTTGGCAGTTAGGCATGGCTAATGAAGAAGAGATGAAGTTGGCAGAGACTCTCTTTATGGCTAGAAAGAGACTTGGTAAAGAATTTCAGTCAAGAGAAAATGAAGAGAACATTCTTCATTTGTTAGAACAATGTTTGAGTCAAGTGAAGCCATCACCTTCAGAGAAAATGGAATTGGCACTAGCTCCTGCAGTGAATTCTTTGAATCAGCCCTATTGGTTGGGGCATCCTGATGAAGAAACCAAGCTGCTGATTTCTTCTTGTTTCATGGAGATAATAAGAATTATAAATCCGCATTTTCCCTATGATGTTGAAACCATGAAGATCATATTAAATATGATAGTGGAGATTTTTCAAGATTTGGATGAAACTGGAAGTAGTTTGTTTCCAAAAAGAGTTGCTATATTGAAGATATTTTCTGAACTCAAAACAAGTATGTTGCTAGTTGAATTAGGTATGCAAGATCGAATATATTATTTGATCCATTACCTCTTCATTTCAACTTGGAGTGAACAAGAGGAGGTTGTAGTGGCAGCAATGAGAAGCATTTTAGTTTTGACTATCAATGAGATGGATGACATTCCAAAATCCGTCCTAACTTTTCTGTTAAACATTCATGAACAAGAAGGAAAGAATTCCTCTACAGCTGGTTTGTTGATCAGAGATTTGTTCATCTAGTGTGAGAAAATTGAAACCACACTTGAAGAAGACAGAGCAAAAAAATGAGGTAGTTATTAGTGCAAAGGATGGGAATGAAATGTCGTTTCTCAATGATTCTAAGGCGGTTTCTCAAGAAGTACCTATTGATAGGCAGTTGTTTGCACATGCTAAGGGTGAGTGCAAGAAGGCAACATCAATTTTGAATACACATGAAGAGTCTACGACAAGTAATCAAGAAGAGCTCCTTGGAATGCTTGTAACCACTTATGAAGAGATCAGTAATATACCTTTACATGAAGGGTTCATTGAAGACAAGAAGGATGAAGTCTTCAAATCAGCTAGTAATGATGATCCTTTACTTCATTCCAGTGAAGATTTCATGAATAGTTATGGATTAGAATCGTTTGATCATCAAACTAAGCTCTTGGAGAAATATTCTCATGAAGATATCAGTTTTGTTGAGTTGGGAGGTGTCTCATTCAAAGAGTCACCAATCCAAGAGGAGCATGAAGATCTTTTTCCTGTTGATCATTATAATCAACCCTTTTGCATGTGGGATCCTGGTGAGATGGCACCAAGGTATATTAAAGAACTTGAATGGGATAAATTTCCCTTTGATCCTGATAAAGTTCAAAATCCATTTTGTATTGCAAGCTACGAAGTCATTGGAGAAGATGTTGTCCTTGATGAAGAAGCTTGCTTGACAAAGCTCCATAAAGATTCCTTCGAGATGGTTGCAGCCACTAAAGCAGAGTATGTTGCTACCAAGACTTTAAGAGCATCAATCAATAATGATTCATTGTTTGAAGATATTGCTGTTAGGAAGGAAGCTGATTTTGAGAATCAAGTCAAAGAAAATAAATCAGAAAAATTGATGTTTGATGAGCAAAGCTTCTTTACTGATTTTGATCATGGGCCTAAAGAGCTGCAAGTTTTGAAGGATAACTTAATGGTTTCAAAAGTAAAAATTGTTAGAGCATTATCAAGATTTGATAGCACACACAATTTTGTTGAAGAAATCTACTGGAAGTTTTAGTTTGAAGAGAGACAGAATGGAGTTAAAGGAGTCACTCTTTCAAAGTTGCAAACTATCAAAGAAGCATTGGAATCCATAAATTTAGATTATTTGCACTTGCTCACAAATAGAGATAATGCTATTAAGTTTGCAGAAGAGACCTATGATGCCTACCAAGAGAAGGAGAAAGAGGTTGATAGTCTTTTCCTTGATCTTACCTTAGCTCATCACTCTTCTTACAAAACAGAAAATCAATCATCTATGGCAGCCACACTTATGGAACAAGAAGCTAATACATGGCTAATGGAGATCAAACAAATAGTTGAAGGAATAAATGAACTCCATAATGTTGAAACAATGCATAATTCCAAAGAGATTCAATATGTTGATAGTGATTGAAAGGTAAATCAAGAGTGTGAACTCTTGAGTTGGGAAGAGAATTTGCCTCAAGAAGAGACAGCTTGCAGCCATGAGCTAGATGTGATGACTAGTAATGTGTGTGATATTCATCACACTACATTCTATGGATCAGCAACTAATGATGGGCATCTTCAAGTTGAAGAAGATGTGCATGAATTCTATGAAGACACCAACGGAAGGGATGAAGGAAATATTGTTTCTATGATTATGTACAACAATCCACCATGTTCACATGATTTGTTAAATTATGAGTTGATTGACAATTTCTATGTGGATGGCATTGGTAAGAAGTTTTATGTTTTTGACATGCATAATTTCATAGTCAAACATAAGATAATTTTGGTGGATCCATTCTATATGTCAAGCAACACTCTCTTGGGATGGATAGTAAATGAGCATTTAATGGTGTTCAAACTTGAACTAGCTGGTTTTCACTCAACATTAACCAATGGAAGAGTACCACCTATCTTAAGATGGTTGATGAGGTTAGGTCTTGGAGAGATGCATCAAATTGTGGGAGAACTTTCGGACTTGCCCCTTTGGTTTCTAGATTGTGCATTGTTCATGAGTGATTATTCTAAAATGCTGGTCATGAAAGGTTCAAACTTTGCATTAACGGTTGCAGCTGATTACATGGATTTGTGTGCTTGAGATTTTCACTATGGCTCTTAGAGATATGTTGGGAATTCTTCCCAATGTGTTGGAGATTATTTGTGGTTGCGAATTCATGCTTGGAATTCTCAACATGGCTTGATGGAGATTGTTGCAAGTATAAAAAAGGATCTTTGGAGAGATAAGGATTCAATTCTCAGAATCTTTGATGTGGCCCCCATCTTTACCAATCATTTGATGATTCCTTTGGTTCATCTATTGGTGGATTGGAGAGATACTTCGAACAAAAGATGGCTTAATGATGGACTGGAGTCTCTTGAGGGGATGTTTCCAGCCTTGGGCAGGAACAATTGTGATATTATGGACGCTGATTTCCAGTGTCAAAATAGTTGTTCTACTCCTTGTATGCTGATTTTCCTAAAATAAGACTTTAATTGGTTTACTTCAGATTTCATGGGCAGCTGGTATACTTATTTTTTCTCTTCACAATCTCTTATCAATGATGGTTTTTGGTCCCAAAGGTGGGAAATGATGTTTCATAGTGATTTGGATCAGTTTTGGATAGTGTTCAAATTATTTTTCAGTGATCATCTTTGTTCAATCTCTAGCACTAGTGTTAGGGGCAGCGAACCTTTGCTTGATTTGGTTCAATTTTTTGAGACTTTGGGGGAGAGATTGGTGGAAATTTTTAGAAATTTTCTTGAATATGTCAGCATTATTCAAAGGGGCTATTATACATCCTTGTGGAGTTTTGAGGATGCAGCTGCTATGACTTTGCAAAGAGTTGTTTTTCCCTTTGCAATTAGTTATAATGGAGACACACTTGCTATTGTGACTCGGTTTGTTACTTTGAGGAGTTATGTTGATGAGAATATTTTTGAGTTGCTTAAATTATTCTTCGTTCTCAGAATGGTGATTGACATTGACATTGCAGTTGGTAATTCCTCAGAGTTTATTGGGCATGAGATGTTGCTAGATTTTGAATCAAACCCTTCCATGTTGTTCAGCTTGAATTTCAGATATGTTATCACTTTGAGGTTGCAAGGATGGTTTGTGTAGTTATGGTGCAGCGATTTCATTTTTATGATCAGAGTGGAGCGGCATCAACATGGTGGAACTTTTCAGAGATGGACTTGGGACCCTGGAATCTTATTTGTTTTGATGGGATCAGTTGGAGTGTTGTTGCATTGCTTGAGGACAAGCAATTTTGGGAAGGGCGGACTGCAATGTCCCCATTTTGGCCATTAGCTCTTCATTTGGTTTTAGCCTATTTCCAGAAATCCGTAGGCTTGTTTGAGGTAAAATTAGGGTTTCCTTCTTTAGAGGTTCTATGGCATTTCAGGGAGTTTACTATTTATAGTAAATTCTGTTTTTGGCAGTATGCAGTTTTCAGTCTTCAGGTCTTCATTTTTAGTTGGAGCAATTAAATGAGTTCAAGTTTTGGCTTCTAAAAACTTTATATTGGTGAATTTCGTAAATAAAATCATTAATGTTATAATTTGCAGTTGACCCCTTGGCCTAGGGAAATAACTTTATGTTGTTCTTAAAAGGTGGACTTGAAGGGGGACGCCTTCATAAGAATTAAATACTAATAAAGTCTTTAATGCCTTGAGGAAAAGTGGACGCCATTTTAATGAGGAGTTAATATTTTTTTAAAGTTTAATGTTGCTTGAAGTGGGACGCCATCTTGAGTAATTAAAAGATATTTGGAAATTTGAAGAGTCCTTTGTGTCTTTTGGCGTGCCTTGGAAGGAATTCGAAGAGACATCTCCTTTTCTATAAAAGAGAAGCCTGGCTCCAACATTTGGCATCCATGAATTTATGCTAAAGTTATGCTGTCGAAATGACAATTGATAGTTTGCTTCGAGGAAAGCTTACCTCCTAGCCTCTCACCAATTTCGTGTTTGAAATACAACACCTAGTTGGATATTTGCTACTTCTCAAATCAGACTAGCAGATTGAGCTCAATAGATGAAGATTTTTGATGAAATTTCCAGTTTTGAAGTTGTTGATACAGTCACAGTTGAAGATGGTTTTTGCACACAGTTTTTGGAGTGAATTTAATTTGCTTGTGGGTACTTTTCAAAATTTTCAAAAACAGACCATCTGGGTTGCCTTGTATCGATATTCTGAACAAAACCCATATCTCAGAAAAATTTCTCAAAAATTTGTCCGTTTGAAGACAAAAAACCAGCATTCTAAAAATAGAAATTTGCTCAAGATTTGTCTGAACATAGGCGAGTTTACAATCATTCTTCAAGGTTTTCAATATGGAGTACATTCCCCTCGAGTTTAAGACCAAATCAGCGCTATGTTAAATCTTCATCATCTCAGCTGAAGAACGAGAGAAGGTGTGATATGAGAAAGAGGAAAGGTATCGGAAAAGAGTGTTGCAATACTCTTCTGATGGAAATCAAGAGAGGTGTCAGAAGCATAAAGTTGCAGAGCCGCCAAGTTATCAATTAGTGAGTCATCCTTTTGGGCAGCGATGTTTTGCAAGAATAGAACTCATAAAACAGTTGAAGAAGTGAAAGATTCTCTAAGGGCGAAGAGATCTTGGAGAATCAGAATATTGCCTTAGTTGGCATAGATGCACCAAACCGGGACACAATTTCCAATTTTCTAGTGGATGAGATCGAGCTTTAAAGCAGCTTTCTTCTAGAAGCTTTCTTTCCCACTTTCTTTCTATTCTTGGAATAATCCTTATCCATTCTTTGAGGATAGAAAGAAGATAAGATGTAATAGTTGGCATTTCCCGCTTTTTCTGCTTTAGGTTTCTTCTTTCTAGATTTAGTAATAAAGCTTGCTTGCTGAGCAAGCCCTAGATTGTGAAAGCAAGGAGATTTTAGGGTTCCCTACTCCTCTGCTTCTATAAATAAGAGCCTTTGCTCATTTAGTTTCTTTAAGGTATTGTCATAGCAAATTGCGAGCCCGAATTGCAGCAAATTGTTATTCAGCCTACCACTTAGTTAAACCGTGCTAGTGAGAACAAAATGAGCCTATTGTGTCTTCTATTTGTTGCTCAAGTATTGTTCATTTGTGTTGTGATAAGCAAATTGTTGAGCCTCTTTAGCCAACAAGGAGTTAGTGAGATTGCTGTTTTCTATTGTGTTAAGAATAAGTTTGCAAGCCTCCTTAGCTGCAATTTCTTGTTCAAGGCATGTTAGAAGTGAGCTTTGTTTCAGAGATTTGAGTAATAAAATCATGAGCCTCTTTTGCCTTGGTCCAAAATCTCAGATTTCAGTTATCTATGTTCTACTTTTATGATTTTTATTTCAGCTTGCAGTGAAGTGTGTAGGTGTTCGTTGAAAGAGAGATTATCAAAGTATTTTTGTCAGAAAATCTACCTTGTTAATTTCTAACTTCTCTTGCTCTGCTATTACTTGAGAGGTTAGGAACGTCTTTAGTTTAAGTTAGTCGTAGTTGAACTTCTTATCAAAAAATATCAGCTACGGCGTTTGTGTTTCAAAAACCTTGTGCTCTAAGCTGATCAAAAAGATAGGCAACTTAGTTTTAGTTTACTTTCTTTCAAACACCATCAGCAAGAGGGAGCTTCCCCTCCTAATTTGAAGAGCAGTTTATCTATGCATAGCTGTCCGTTTTCAAATCCGCATTCCAGAGGTGCGAATTTAAACGCCAACAATTTTCTGGCGCCCACTGTGGGGCACGAGGCTTTAAACAACAAAGAAAGCTTAGGCTTTATGTCACGGGTATGACTATCTGGCGTCCTACTGCTCCAGTTCAACAACCTGATCTTACACCTCCAGTTATCCAGCCGAGTTTCCAAATAATTGAAGGAGAGCAAGTGGACATTATCAGCAGCTTAAGGAGTTTCATCTTTGAGAAGGAGACCCCTGCTCAGTGGAGAAACACTGCTGTTATTGTAGGCAAAGAGGAAGAGAAAGCTGATATTGTAGACGAGAGACCTGTCTTGCCACCACCCGCGTGGGACTAGACAATCCTGGCTTACATAGTCTATACAAGGAGGAGAACAAGAACAGATCCGCTCTTCCAAGAAGAGGATCATTTCCTCACACACACACTTCCTACACAAATTGGAGAGTCATCCAACACAGTTCCTGAGTTTAATCACGTACCTGTGTTCGACGAAGAAAAATTTGAAGCAATGGGTGATCACAACAACAATGATGACAACAACAATCGCAATCGGAGAAGAGGTCCCCCACTGCCTTGGGGTGATCATATCGGACCTTTGGCCTTAGGAGCAAATCATGAATTTCCTAAGGGGTCGAGAAAGCACTTTCCACGGTTCCAAGGTGATGGAAGTCAACATCCTGACGATCATCTTTCAGCCTTTTCATCCGCTTGCACTGTTTTACATGTAGCTCATGAAGATATTGCTGTTCGTCTCTTTGTTGAGACACTCGCGAGAGCTACTGCCGAATGGTTCAATCACTTGGAGCCTGGTTGCATAACCAACTGGAATACTATGACTGAAAATTTTCTTGCGAGGTTCAAGCCAGCTGAAGATTGCCACCAGTTGTTCGCTCAACTTTCCAATTCAAAGAAGGAGGACAATGAACCGATGAGAGAGTTCGTAGCAAGGTTTAACCACCTGGTTACTCGTCTTTCATATACACTCAATCCATCGCCTGAGATCCTGTTAAGCAGTTTTGTCAACACACTTCCATCGGAGATAGCCTTTATCTTAAGATCGGCTCATGAGACAGAACTGGGAGAAGCACAACAAGGTGCAATAGAAATTGAAGACAACATGATCACTTCAGGAAAGATCAGAGGAGATGCTATTAGGCCCTTGGTTCAAAGTTCTGCTGATCCGTTACTTCAAAGGGTTGCAAATGAAGTAACTATTCTCAAGAGGCAATTGCCACTTCAGCCGATGCCTCTTGCTCAAGTTGCACCGCCACCTGCCTTGCCCGCACCACAGCAGCCTTATCAGCCTCAGCAGCCATATCAGCCGAGGAGGAATAACTTTCAGCCTTACAACAATTACAAGCCACGAGGACCACCTCCACCAAGGCAAGCGGCCGACAATACACAAAATGCTGTGTTTTGCTCTTTTCATGATTCCACTGAGCATACCGGCGCATCTTGCCCTGAAAATGTCAGAATGAATGAGATAATGGGATACGCCGAAGCTGCACCTACACCAAGTTTCGTTCCAACTTCAAGTTCGAATGTTGTCTTACCTCAATCGGACAACTTCGATGGCGACTCCGCAACGGGCTACTTTGAAAGTGAACCCGATTTTGAAGAACAAGAAGAAGATATTCGTCATTACTCTCTTGCAGTTAATCCTGAGAATCATACGACTCCTGTGTTCACCAGAGCTCAACATCTAAGGGCACACAAAGAAGAGGAAGAAGAGAGGCTGAAGATATCAAAAGACAAAGATAAAGAAAAAGAAGTAGCTTCTACTTCAAATATTAAGTCTTCTCAAGAGAATGTGAAAGTAGTTGCTGAAGATTCGTCCTCAGCAAATTTTGATATTGTAGATTCATTGATGAAGAACAAAGTGCAGATTTCTCAGTTAGAGTATCTCCAAGATCATCCAGAGCAAGTGGATCGACTTCTCAAATTCGTAAAGAAAGGACCTACCAAGCAGCCCACATTGCTCGAATCATCCGTTCCGGTGGAAGATAAGCCTAAACCCTTCTATATTTCTCTATACATAGGGGGTTACAAATTAAGTAATTGTATCATCGATTCCGGAGCTTCAGACAACGTCATGCCTTTGCAAGTTATGAATGCTCTAGGACTTTCGTGCACCAAGACAAAGGACAAATGTTACTCACTGAAGTCCAAGTCAGTGCCGTTGGTAGGACAATTGAAAGATGCTCAAGTAAGGTTGGCGGCTTGTCTTGAAAAGAAAATCATGATGACCGTCCTAGTAGCTGACATTCCAGCAAGCTACGGGATGCTATTAAGTAGAAGCTTTTGCAAGGACCTCGGTGGAGAGATTCAGATGGATTGGTCTTCTGCGAATATTCCATTAAAGAAAGGAACTTTCAAGCTGGAACCAGAACCCAAATCTTGATTTGCGGTCATGAAGTCTCAAGATCCTCAAGTTCAAGTTCTATATCAAGAAACGGGTCTTGGTACTTACGCCATGTTGTCGGAGATTCCTGAAGAAAGTCAAGAGATCGTGTGCATCGTAGAGAAATCAGCAGATGATCTTAAGCTGTGGACTTTGCAGTTCAATGGGAGTTGTTCCACTGCTGGTTCAGGAGCAGGAGTTGTGATAAGTTCTCCTGAAGGACAGTTGTATCCTTTTGCATATCGCTTGCAATTTGAATGTACCAATAATACGGCGGAATATGAGGCGCTTTTACTAGGTCTCAGGAATGCAAAAGATATGGGTATCAAATACCTTAAGGTCGAAGGTGATGTGGAGCTTGTTGTAAAGCAAGTCAGAGATCAATGCAGAGTGAAAGCAGATCGTCTTCGACATTATAGAAATAGGGTGTGGAATGCAATAGATTGGTTCGAAGCATTTGATATCAAGTATATTCCACGTCTAGAAAATAGCAGAGCAGATGCCCTCGCGGTATCAACTTCACTTTTCATGCCACATTCTGACTTTCGTCAGAATGCGTTTTCCATTGAGTTAATTTACAGGCCAGTTGTACCTAACAACTGTGATAATTGGCAAGTCTTTAACGATGATGAACACATTAAGGAGTTTCCTTCTATGGGAGATAATTTCAAAGAATTTTTCTTTGAAGGCAGTTCGTCTACTCACAGAGAAGTAGTAACATAAGTCTCTGATATGCCAAAGATTGCCGAAGACAAAGGAAGTCCAGAAGAGCTTGATACCAGCATAATCCAGTTGAAAGGAAATAAAATTCCCAAGGGGTTGGTTTCCTTGGAGAATATTTTTGACAGGCACGACAGATACATTCAAGATCAAAGAAACTCAAGCGACAGAACCTCTGCCGAATATCAACAAGTCACTATTGGTACAGTTGACAAGCCTAGGCTTGTTAATTTGGGTACATGTTGCACTGCAGAGGAGAGCGAGAAGTTCATTTCTTTGTTCCAGCAATACCAAGATGTCTTTGCCTGGTCATATGAAGATTTGAAAGTTTTTACACCAAGAGAATTGTCTCACACAATTCCTCTTCAACCTGAAGCAAAGCCCTTCAGGCAAAAGCAACGACACTACAATCCGCGGATTCAAGATACCATCTACACGGAGATCCAAAAGATGGTGAATGCAAGGATCATTTTTCCAATCCATCATTCCACTTGGGTGTCGAATATAGTTCCTGTGCGCAAGAAGAATGGAGAAATCAGAATTTACGTTGATTTCAGGAACTTGAACCAATCATCACTCAAGGATAATTATCCTTTGCCAATCATGGAGCACACCTTACAGATGGTTACCGGTTCCGAGATGCTATCTTTATTGGATGGTTTTTTTGGATATAATCAAATAGCAGTAGTTGAAGAAGATCAATTCAAGACGACATTCACAACCCCGTGGGGTACATTTGCCTATGAAAGAATGCCCTTTTGCCTCATCAACGCCGGTGCTACATTTCAGAGAGCCATGGATTTGGCATTTGGAGACTTGAAGAATAAAGTCATTGTTGTCTATCTAGACAACCTCACTGTTTTCTCAAAGGTACAACAAGATCACTTTTCACATCTAGGGAAAGTCTTTGAGAGATGTAGATACCATAAAATATCACTAAATCCCAAAAAGTCTATCTTCGCGGTGGCGGAAGGCAAGCTGCTTGGCCACATTGTCTCCAAGGAGGGAACTTGAATTGACCCAAGCCGGGTCGAAGGTATTAGAAGTTTGTCTCTTCCAACAAGCAGAACAGGGGTACATTCTTTCTTTGGTAAGGTAAATTTCATACGAAGATTTGTACCAGATTTTTCTGAGTTGACTAAAGATATATCTGCTATGATGAAGAAGAAGACAGTTTTCAAGTGGACGGAAGCAGGAAAGAAGGCATTCGCAGCAATAAAAGAAGCCATCAATCGAGCTCCAGTGCTAGTACGTCTTGATTTTGAAAAGGAATTTATCCTTTATTGTTATGCATCAGAGCATACTCTTTCTGCCATTCTGACACAGAAATTAAATGAAGAAACTGAATCTCCCATAGCTTTCATGAGCTGCAGTTTCAAGGACAGTGAATCAAAATAATCTCAGATTGAAAAGAATGCCTATGCGGTGGTTCGAGCTGTAAAGAATTTTAGATTTTATATCCTAAATTCTCACACCGTTGTGTATGTCACAGATCCAGCAGTGAAAAGCGTGTTAACTCAACAGGAGATGGGCTCCAAAAGAGGTAACTGGGTCGCGAAGATGCAAGAGTATGATTTGGAGATCAAGCCAACCAAACTCGTCCGCGAGAGAGGTCTTTGTCAGTTGATGGGGGAAGATGGTGATAAGAAACTCCAAGCCAAAGGTATACCTGAGATTGAACCTAAAGTTAAAGATCTTCCAATGGTCTTGTTGATCGATTCTTCAGGAGAATGGTTCACTGAGATATGGTATTACCTGACATACAGTGATTGTCCAAATCACCTGGATAAGCAACAAAGGAGAACACTTAAGCTGAAAGCGCAGAATTATGTAATCATCAGCAATGTTTTGTACAAGCGAGGTCTTGATGGAACATTCTTGTTGTGTGTTACCAAAGATCAACAACGGCGCTTGCTGGAAGCTTTCCATAATGAAGCATGTGGTGGTCACTTTTCATCAAAGGTGACAGCTTTTAAAATCTTGCGGGCTCAGTTCTTTTGGCCGACTATGTTCCGCGATGCATATGAGTGGGTACATAAATGTCAGTTGTGTCAACAGTTTGTTGGCAAAGCGAAGTTGGCAGCCGCCCCTCTCAAGCCAGTTGTCATAGATGCTCCATTTCAGCAATGGGGTCTAGATTTTATTGGTCCTATCAACCCACGTTCCAGCAAGGGGCATATTTATGTCCTTACAGCCACTGATTATTTCACTAAATGGGTTGAAGCCATTCCCACCAAGCAAGCTACGTTCGAGGTCGTGTGTGAGTTCTTAAAGGAAAACATTGTCACATGCTTCGGAGTGCCTCGCAAAATTGTGACAGATAATGCAACATGTTTCTCATCAGAGGAGCTAATGGAGTTCTGTTTTGATCACAACATTACACTATCTCATTCATCAGATTATTATCCCCAGGGTAATGGACAAGCTGAATCATCAAACAAGAACATTGTCACGATCATTCGCAAGTTGGTTGATTCCAGTCAGCGAACTTGGCACAAGAAACTTTATGATGCTCTCTGGGCCGACAGAATTACTCCGAAGAGAGCCATTGGTACCTCACCCTTTATACTCTTGTATGGTACAGAAGCAATGATACCTATCACATTGGAGTTATCCGCCTTGTAGTTGACGACCGCAGTGGAAGATGAAGAATTCACAGACCCTATTCAGAAGCGTATCATGTACCTGACAAAGCTTCAAGAAGAAAGGGAAGAGGTAATAGATAGAATCACTCAGCACCAAAAGCGGGTGAAGAAGATTTTTGACAAGAAAGCTCGCCAACGAGATTTTGAGGTTGGAGATCAAGTCCTCTTATGGGATAAGAGACATGAGCCCAAGGGAATGCACGGAAAATTTGATTCCTTGTGGCTAGGACCTTTCAAGATTCACGAGTCCGCTGGAGAAAACACCTATATTCTCTCACACTTGGATGGAAGTCTCCTCCCTCTACCACATAGCGGGCAGTACCTCAAGCACTTCGTCCCTTCGGGGGTGGAGTAAGTTCTCAAAACAATCTTTGTAAATATTTTTCATTGTTTTTCGTAATGTGTTTCCCCTTTTCGTGATGTTTTTGTTATGTTGTATTTCCCCTTTCTGTAACAGTCTTGTCGTGTTTTAGGTGATTAAGAGTCTTGTTTTAGGTGATTAATAAGGAAGTCCAACTATTGGGTGATTCCTAGGAAGTCCGGTTATAGGTGATTAGGAAATGATGCTGACTCCGATACCCAATGGATAAGGCACTGGTCTAAGCTTAAAACTCCAGAGATTCTATGGTTCTCCTATGCCGTAAGTATCCGCCATGGTCCCCAAACAGAGCCAATGTTGTACCCCAAAATTAAAAATTTTGTTACACTTAGATATTTTGAAGAAATGAGTAAAAGTCTTGTCAAATCAGTCAAAAAGGTCAAAATTTGGGTGTGCATGTCTTGCATGAGGGGTTAAAACACAAAATTTTCAAAATCTGACGATCTAGGTCTGCTAAGAGCAGCTAAATCTACAAAACCCAGATCTCAATTTTTCATCCCTAAATTTTAGGAAAACTGCTATTTTTAGAAATTTTCTCGAAATAGTAACGTTTTCTAGGTTTTTCTGGGTTTCTCTCGAAACAGATACTGGCAAAATTTTCTAAAAATAGAAAATTTCTTAAAATAGAAAGTTGGTTCGATAGGGTCCGAACTGATTTTGATTGGCTCAAAATGCATTCATATCAGGCTGGTGCAGTCAAAATCTTAAAATAATCAGTTTTGCCCTACTGGGTCTATTCTGCTTTTCAGAAGCATATCTGGGGCTACGAGGTCATCAATGGAGGTCATTCAGCTATCAGGTGTCAGTTTTAGCATTCAAACTTTCAGCGGAAGATGAAGTGATGAACATGCACGAAGAACGAGAAAGAAAATTGAAAATTCATGAAAATTTTCTAACACTGGCAAGTTTGGGCGCCCCTGTTGAAGAAAGGCACCCACCTTTTTAGGGCATCAAATGTCAGATTTAGGGTTTTCACCTCCAGTCAAACTTGTTCAGTTCTCTGCCAGCTCCGTGATGGACTTAGCAGTACAGTTATCAGATTACTCAGTCATCCGGAATTCAACGCCGAACGGGAGGTTTCAAACTTGAAGTTGAAAATTACGAAAAATGGTTTAAGTCTGGGAAGAATGGGCGCCCCTGGTGAAGAAGGGCGCCCAAGTTTTCAAAGGCCCAAATAGATGAATTTGAAGATGTGTGTCTAACGAAATTTCTTCGCAGTTGATCCAGCTTTCCAACGAGATATCCTGTACGTCAATCGGAGTTCGCAGTCACCAGATACGAGGAGTTGAACAGGGGGTCTGACAAAGGCTGAGAACCAAAATTCAGAAGCAAACACAGAAAATCAAAAAATAAATCTAAGTCTGGGTAAAGTGGGCACCCCAGTCAAGAAGGGCGCCCAGACTTTTGGAAGCCTTAAACTCACTTTTGGGCAAAGTTCATTCCAAAAGACCCCTCTTCATTCTTCGTCAGCTTCGCAATGAGTATAATATCCAGTCAATCCGACGCCCGGAGCTCCTGATCCGACGAGATCTTCTGCAGAAGAGGATTTAATGAATAAATTTGAAGATCAGAAAATGGCTCTCTGGGAGAAATGGGCGCCCTTGGAAGGAAAAGGCTCCCATGAATTCGGAGGTCAAGATGAAGTCGTTCGCCAGAGATGCCTCCAGGACTTCTTTCTCAGTTTCAGTCAGGCTCCGCTGTGAAACCTTCAGCTCGCCCGTCGGGTTAATCTGTCAACGGGAAATCAGAGGTGAAGTAGCATGTCAAAATGAAGGAAAGTTGAAAAGGTTAAAATTTTGGCTAACACTGGAAGAAGTGGGCGCCCCTGTTGAAGAAAGGCGCCCAAAGTTTCATGCCTTAGAGAAATTTCAAGGATTTTCAAAATTTTCAAAATTGCAAGAGGAGTATAGGATGGCGCCAAATTCAAAGAGATCGAAGTTTCTGGTTTGAAAATAAAAGCAAAAAGAAAGCAAAACCTAAATCAAACCCCAAGTCTATTTAACATCATTCTTTCATGTATTTTTCATTATTTTTGCAGGTAGCATCCAGAGGAGAAAGTTGGAGCAGCAAGTTTGAAGAATTTTTGTGATTCAAGAATCCATAGTTGTTGGTTTTACATCAGATTTTTCAGACCAGCAAGCATAAACCTTCTTTGTTTTTCATTCTTTGTCTTAAGATCAAATTTTTTCGCCGGCTAAGGCTTTCCATTTTTAGTCATCTTGCCTTAATCTTCCTCAAGAATTTTGAAGAACTTCATCAAGTTGCAGCAAAGCTGCTTTTATTTCTTGCATGTCAAGAAAACCTCGCATTCAAATTTCATCCATCTCGGGGTCCTTCCAATCGGGCCTTCTGGGGTGGAAAACCCATTTCCCGCAGCCTTTTTTCAAGAAAAATTTAAAACCTAGGGTTGGTCAAGCCAATCAAACGCCGTTTCGCAAATCTAATCAATCGGGTTCTATTCCTAATCTTGTTCTCGACAAAACCGAGATGCAAATTTTTGGAAAAAATAGGTCTAGGGTTTGCTACTTTTCAGCCAAATTCTCAAAATTTTAAAACTGACGACTGCTCTCAGATCGAGCATTCGAACAAAAACCCATCTCTAAAAATTCTCAAAAAATTTGTCCGCTTGAAGATCTAAAACCGAAGATTCTAAAATAGAAAGTTGCTCAAGACTTGTCTCAACATAGGCTTTTAGTTTACAGTCATTCTTCAAGGTTTTCAATATGGAGTACATTCCCCTCGAGTTTAAGACCAAATCAGCACTATGTTAAAACTTCATCATCTCAGCTGAAGAACGAGAGGTGTGATATGAGAAAGAGGAAAGGTATCGGAAAAGAGTGTTGTAATACTCTTCTGATGGAAATCAAGAGAGGTGTCAGAAGCATAAAGTTGCAGAGCCGCCAAGTTATCAATTAGTGAGTCATCTTTTTGGGCAGCGATGTTTTGCAAGAATAGAACTCATAAAACAGTTGAAGAAGTGAAAGATTCTCTAAGGGCGAAGAGATCTTGGAGAATCAGAATATTGCCTTAGTTGGCATAGATGCACCAAACCGGGACACATTTTCCAATTTTCTAGCGGATGAGATCGAGCTTTAAAGCAGCTTTCTTCTAGAAGCTTTCTTTCCCGCTTTCTTTCTATTCTTGGAATAATCCTTATCAATTCTTTGAGGATAGAAAGAAGATAAGATGTAATAGTTGGCGTTTCCGGCTTTTTACTTTCTAGGGTTTCTTCTTTCTAGATTTAGTAATAAAGCTTGCTTGTTGAGCAAGCCCTAGATTGTGAAAGCAAGGAGATTTTAGGGTTCCCTACTCCTCTGCTTCTCTATAAATAAGAGCCTTTGCTCATTTAGTTTCTTTAACGGGTATTGTCATAGCAAATTGCGAGCTTGAATTGTAGCAAATTGTTATTCAGTTTCAGTTCACTTAGTTAAACCGTGCTAGTGAGAACAAAACGCTGAGCCTATTGTGCCTTGTATTTGTTGCTCAAGTATTGTTCATTTGTGTTGTGATAAGCAAATTGTTGAGCCTCTTTAGCCAACAAGGAGTTAGTGAGATTGTTGTTTTCTATTGTGTTAAGAATAAGTTTGCAAGCCTCCTTAGCTGCAATTTCTTGTTCAAGGCATGTTAGAAGTGAGCTTTGTTTCAGAGATTTGAGTAATAAAATCTTGAGCCTCTTTTGCCTTGGGTCTAAAATCTCAGTTCCGTTATCGGTGTTTCTTTTGTAGTCTTTATTTCCGGCTTGCGATTGAAGTGTGTAGGTGTTAAGTTGAAGAGAGATTATTGAAGTATTTTGTCCGAGGAGAGAATCTACCTTGTTAATTTCCTAACTTCTCTTGCTGCTGTGCTTGAGGAGGGGCTAGGAAAGTCTTTGGTTTCTGCAGGTTAATTAAGTAGTTGAGCTTCTTATCGAGAGAGCATCTCAGTACTTGGCGTTGTGTTTAAAACCTTGTGCTCTAAAGGCGATAAAAGATAGAGCAACTTAGTTTTAGTTTACTTTCTTTCAAACACCATCAGCAAGAGGGAGCTTCCCCTCCTAATTTGAAGAGCAGTTTATCTATGCATAGCTGTCCGTTTTCAAATCCGCATTCCAGAGGTGCGAATTTAAATGCCAACAATTAGCATTATTAAAGATTCCTTTGATGTGTGGAGCAAGTAACTCAGCTCCCCTGTCATGTCCCCAATATTGTAACCTATTGAAATACAAACACTAAATAAAATAGATATCAAAATTATAAAATTTCAATTTAAATATTAGTATAATTATATTATATCACCGATATTATTAAATAGATAAGATAAAAACAAAATACATATTAAAATTATAAATATTAGTAATTTAATTATAATTCTCACAAGATAATATTATAATTAAATTATCGAATGCAATATTATAACTATTAAAATATAAAACAATTTAAATAT
>VDFB02049828.1:61334-75405 GCA_007258455.2 Sequoia sempervirens
TAGCAGGTCAACATCAAGTCTCAGTATGAACAGGTCAAACATGTGATGAGGACCCCTTGGCACGAATTTCAAGACAAAAGCGAGTTGCGGAAGTGGAGAATCGGACGCACTATTTTTAGCGAGGCATAGGCGGAAAATTAGGGTTTCCTAAAATCAAGGACGGAACTGGACAGTTGTGCAAAAGCAGCATCCAGCTATGATCACCACATTTCAGGCATTCAGCACGTGAGATTTGAAGACATTCTAAGCAGTTACTATTTTTAGCAGGTGCAGACAGGCATCAGACCCCGACAGCACGATCACACCACGAAGTTCAAAACAGGGCGAAAATCAAGCTTCCAAAGTCAAAGTCAAAGTCAAGTCAGAGCATGAAATTCAAGGAACTTTCTAAAAATAGAAAGTCAAGGCGAATTAGGGTTAATAGGAGAAAATCACCCTAAATTTGGCAAAGGGCACGAAGCACATCAAGTTTGATAATTTTTCAAGTCCGGCACCGGAACTTGCTTTAAGAGGTTGAAGACAGATGAATAAATTTTCCTAAGGCATAAAAATTAAAAGCTCACATGGTGAAATGCGCCCTAGCTTGTGAGATTAATTTTGAAATTTGCCTAAGGCATCAAAATTGAAAGTTCCATGGGTCATATGCGCCCAGGGTCAAGGAGGGAACTTGAGAAATATTCTAAGGCATGGGAACTGAAAGTTCACACATCCAAGTGCGCCCTCAAGTGAAAGTTCAAGGTACTATATGCGCCCAAGGTATAAGTGAAAGCACACCCTCCAAAATGCGCCTGACTTGAAAGAGGAGTTAGAAAATTCTCTAAGTCACGAAATTGGAAGTTGCCCCTGCCATTTGCGCCTAAGGTGTAAACTTGAAGGAGGACATGTGATTTGCGCCCTTAAGAAGGACTTCAAATTTGGCTAAGTCTTCAAAATTAAAAGTTCCATGGGTCAAATGCGCCCCATTTTGAAGAACTTCAAGTTTGCCTAAGTGTCAAAATTGAAAGCTCCATACCTTAAATGCGCCCTTGAGCTTAGACACTTCAAAATTTTTCCTAAAGGCATTGAAAACTCAAGGCTTCATGGGTCAAATGCGCCCCTCTTTGAAGGAAGAACTTAAGATTTTTTTCTAAGTCATTGAAATTAAAAGCATGACCATGGATTTGCGCCTGACTTTGAGAGCCTGGAGGTTCGAAATTTGACTAAGGCAAATAAATTGGATGCTCACCCATTGATTTGCGCCCAAAGATGTTGGAGTTTGAAAATACACCAAGGCGTGGAAATTAGAAGTTGATACCTCCATTTGCGCCTTTGAGCTTTGAAGAGTAAAAATTTTCAAAGTGTTAAAAGTGAAAGCTAGACCCCTTATATGCGCCCCCAGTTGAAAGCTTGACCTGTGATTTGCGCCCCACTTTGCAAGAACCTTGAAATTTTCCTAAGTCATTAAAATGGAAGCTCCATGATTGATATGCGCCCTCAACTTGAAGTCTACCATGGCAAATGCACCTCAACAAGAAGAAGACAAAGATGGAGTTTAAAATTTTTCTAAGGCATTAAATTTGAAACCTCAGGTAGTCATTTGCGCCTGGGAGGAAGGAGGTAATCAAAGAGCCAAACGAATTAAAAGCTTAACATGGCAAATGCGCCCCACTTCAGATTGAAAGCAGGGAATCCTATTTGCGCCCTTGAACTTGGAGGGTGAAATTTCATTAAGTGTTGAAATTTGAAGCTCAACTTTGATCTGCGCCTTGAAAGTTGGAGTTTTAAAATTCTCTAAGTCTTTCAAATCAAAAGTTCACTCAGTGCTTTGCACGTGGCTAGGAAAAGATATTCTAAGTCTTTTAAATTTGAAAGTCCAACCTATGATACGCACCAGGAAGAAGAAGGAGTTGAAAAATACACCAAGGCATGGAATTGAAAGCTCAAGCCTCCAAACGCGCCCTTGAAGTTAGAAGAGACTTGAAATTATTCTAAGGCAAATGAATTGAAAGCTCCCTATGTTATATGCGCCTGGACTTGGAGAAGCTTATATGCGCCTAGAGCTTTGAAATATTTGTAAGTCTTCGAAATTGGAAGTAAGGGGCCTCATTTGCACCCAGCTTTGAGAAGGATGTATTTAAAATGTGTTCGAAGTGGTTGAAAATGAAAGCTTCTCATGTTATTTGCGCCCAAGGCCTTGAGGGAGATAATGAATATTCTAAGTCATTTAAAATGAAAGCAACCCCTCTTATATGCGCCCTACTTCAAGGAAGAAGTAAACAAGGTTTCTAAGGTGTGGAAGTGAAAGTTTGATACCTCCTATTTAGCCTAGTGAAGAGATTGAAACTCAAAAATTTATCTAAAGTCATGAAAATTTGATGCTCCCCATGCTATTTAAGCCCACGAGGCTTAGAGTCATAAAATTGGAAGTTGGAGGCATGAAATGCGCCCCTTTTGACTTGGAAAATATTCTAAGTCACAAAATTCGAAACCTCCACATGTGATTTGCGCCTTAAGTCCAAGAGATGACTTCCAAAAACGGCTAAGGCTATGAAACACTAAGTACATAGCATCAAATGTGCCCTAAGGTGAATGGGGTCAATTTGCGCCTTGGGCAAGGAAAAGGACTTGAAGATTGGTTAAGTATAGGAAACTCAAAGTATGAAGCCCCATATGCGCCTTAAGATAAATTAAGATGTTGGGATATTTCTAAGGCGTCAAACTTAAATTCAAACCTCACACTTCCATATGCGCCCCATTTAAAAGTGAAGGCTCAACTATTATATGCGCCTCAAAAAGGAGTAATTTAATATTTGACCAAGGCGTTTAATTTTTTTCAAAAAATCAAAATGTGGGGATAAAAATCAAGCAAAAGCGTTGGAAGAGATAAGTACTTCTCTAGGCAATTAATTGCGAAATTTGCCTAAGTCGGAGAAATTAAATTAAAATTTAATTTAATTATTTTCCTAAGTATTAAATTAAAAGTTCCCCTTTAATTTGGACCCATAAAATTTTAAAATTCGGACGATTTTAATCGTGGGGAATTTGTTTTTGGATTAATTATGGACGGAAAATAAATTATGCCTAGCCATTTTAAAGTGCTGACATCGATTTTTCACGGACGCTGGTGAAATAAATTAAATGGCATTTAAATTAAATTTTATATTTTGAATATGCCATTTTAAAACAGTGAGATTATTTTAAACCGAAGTAAAATGATTTTTCTCGAAATTACTTCAGTTAGCTGGAAGTAACTGGCTGTCGAGAGGGAAATTTTAAATTCAAATCAAGGAAAGAATCTCCCGGAATAGCAAATTGCTATGACGACTGTAAGACGACTGGAATATTCTCTTTTAAATTTAGAAAATGTCTAAGTCATGATGAAGAGAATTAATGGCATCTGCTAAAATAAGCACCAGCTTTTGGTTATAAAACTCCGAGGATTTTCATTTTCATCTCACAAAATTCGAAGCTGAGATTTTTGCTGGAGAGTTGAATGAGATTGTTGAGAATTATTCTGAGGTTTTCGTTGTGAGGTTGATTTAATTTCTTTGAGAGCTGAAAGTTGAGAGTTGCTGAAGAAGTTGATTTATTTCTCTGAAGTCGAAATTGCTTGGAGTTGCTGGAGATTGATTTTCTGAGTTGCTGAAACTCAAGGTTGCTGAGATTTAAAAATCTTCCGAAGTTGCTGGGTGTTGAGTTCGATTTTTCAAGAAGTTTGAATTTCTCAAGATTTGGAGTTGCTGAAGGTAAGTTTGAAAGTTGCTGAGATTTAAATTTTCTGAAGTTGCTGAATGTTGAGAAAGAATTAAATCAGAAGTAGAAATTGTTGAAGGTTGCTGATTTAAAACTTTCGAAGTGCTGGTTTGAATTATTTTCGAAGTTGCTGAAACTTGAATTATTTTCGAAGTTGCTGAAACTTGAAGTATTTTCCGAAGTTGACATTGTGAAGTTGGTTTCTTCTGGAGAGTTTAAAATTCTTTTGGCTGCAAATTGTTGAAGTTCAGAGTTTTATTCTATCGAGGTTTGAAGTTGGATTTATACTGCTGAAGCTATTGATTTAAATTTATTTTTGCAGCCAACTCCATTCGCCAGCCATCTCTCGAAGTTTTTATTTTAAAAGTTTGAAGTGTAATGTTTGCTTCTCGTTTTGCAGATGGCTGAAGGATGAAAAGCTGATGTTGCTGGAACAAGCAAAGTTGGAGCTAAGGCTGGAAATAATGAAGCTATCAAAGAAAACGCCTCCAGGCAGGCGATCATCAAGAGTTTAAAGAAATCTTTTATTCCAGAGGCTAAGATCGTGTCAAAGTTCGGGAATTTGACGAACACCAACCTCGGGTCTTTCAACCTCGAGGCCTTCATGCGAAGGATATATGGGCAAGGTGGCAATCCTCCGACGGAAGTGTCGCACAACATTGTGAAGAGCTGATTATATGCAGCAACCGGGTTCCAACCAGCAATGTCCAGAGCTGATTATGGAGTGCGCAAACTTCTACAATTCGGACCATCGGACGATTGTTTCTCCAGATGGCATGATATTGACCAACTTTGCACCTGACGCAATTGGCGAGGCGTTCGGGATCCTGGCTACAAATAAGATGTTATACAAATCCAAGGAAAATGCTGATAAGATGTATGCCACATCTTTCGAGAAATGCATGAAGAGAATCAATACCACCTGGATGAGAAAGCCAAAGCCTCCTGCTGCCACGCTGCCAAAGCAGATAATTTCAGAGGAGCTAAAGCAGGAATACTGTGATATAATCATGTTGCTCAGTCGAGTTAACGGCAACCCGCATGCATATGTGTTCGAACCATGGATGTTCTTCTACATCAGTGTGGTGCTCGAAGGAAAGGTGGAAGTAAATTGGGCTCAAATGATTAGCGATAACATCAATGAACAGTTCGAGAATCTGAGGAGAACGAGGACATTCTACATGAGCTCGTATGTTATCTACATGCTAGCTCGGATGACAAAATACAGAGGGTTGGTATACCAAGAGCCGATTGGGTGTGGTTTTAATCAGTTCAAGATTCATGAATCTTGTAGACAGTTGCATCTCGTAAGCACGACTGACTTCAAGAGGGTGAATGACGCTTTTACAATGTACATCACAAGGACCCTTCAGCGGAGATTGCAACAAAGGATATCTGAAGAGGCGCAAATGTTGATAGAGGAGTATGGGTTTTGGTTCGTCCAATTCCCAAAGTTCACCTATTTAAGGTTGCCGGGGTACAGTTCATACGTCTACCGATTACCGAGGTATCCCACGAATAGAATGATTATGCTTGAGCTGTCTAGGCAACTGGTGGCCTATGACAATTATAAGAAGGAAGAAGAAGGGAGGTTTGCACTTTCCCATTGTTTTGGGAAACTCGCTTGAGGAGTGCCCTTCTTTGTAGGCAGCCAAGGAGGCAGAAGATGAGTTGCGGTTCTATCAGTTAACTCTCCATACCAGCCGGCAGGGTTTTGATCCTCGAGGGAAGATTGGAATAGTGCAGGGTGAGGAGTACAGGCACAGGGCTCACTTGGAGGATTTTTGGGCGAATGCTGGAGACGAAGCTGAGATTAGAAAAAGAATGTTTTCCAGGTTGCCTCTTAAATTAATCAGAGAATGCGAACTGGTCCAAGTCCTGGACCAGGTTGATGAGGATACCAGACTTATTCACCCAGATTATGAATCGATAAAGAACACGCCAATCCCACCACCAGATTGGGCTGAGCCGGAGATTACGGACTTAGACACTTTGTCTATTCCCGCCTTGACTTTTACAAGGACTTGGGTAGAGGAGCACATCCGCAGATTGAGGAGAAGATCAATTGCCCTCTCATACAACCTCATGGGTGATAGAAGGCCACCGGTGTTGGCGAAGAGAAAGAAACAAATTGTCCAGGCTATGGAGCCACAACAAGAGGAAGAGCCTATTCAGCCGGAACCTCAAGAATCGGGAGATACATCATCCACTCAGTTGTTGGCCCATTCCTCCAGCGTGCGCGAAGTCTCGCTGTTTGCAGATCAGAGGGTTCGAAGGAATGAAGAGCTAGAGGTTGGAGAAGTTAACCAGCCAATGCCGAGAGAGTTAGACAGTTAGAGTGCTAATGCTCCCGAAGGCGCCAATCAGCCAGATGAAGGGGAAGAGACGGAAACGGATAGCCACTTTGATCATGCGCTTGAAGAGGAAGACGTTGGAGCTCATGAGGAGAGTGATCAACACATGGAGGTAGTTGAGCCTCAACAAAATATTGCTCGAGAGGAGGTTCGTGAAGTGGAGGCAACTGAAGAGCAGCCCCTTATTGTTTACGACACTCAGCGTAATTGGCTCTCACATGCAATAAGAAGAGATCAGGACGATGATGCTGACCTGGCAATTGAAATGGAGGAGCTTCTAAATAGAACAAGTAGGTCACCGAAAAGGAAGAGGGCAAGGAAGTATTCGAAAATGGAGACTAATGAGGCCGGTTCGCGCACCCTCCATATTGCCGTTCCAAGGGAGGATCATGACTTAAGTGACGCAATGCCAGAGAATTACACCGTCACCATAATTGAAATTGGACGTCCTTCTGGAGTGCAAGTGGTCGAAGAAGCTGAAAATTTCTTTCAAGCATTGAAGGACAGGTTGGTACGATAGGAAGGGAAGTATAAAAGATTAAAGAAGGAGCACAAGGCATTGATCGGATATGTGCAACATCTAACACGTCCAGGTGCTCAAGAAAACCCAGCAGTGGAGCTTTCGACTGAGCTGCCATGAGAACCAATCAGTGGGCTTGAGGAAATGAAGAGAGCTATGCGAGAGGGAGATAAATGGATAAGTGGCGTTCGCACTGAGGCAGAGAAATTTATGGCCGATCTTGTCTCATCTTTTCAGAGTGCATCGAGTGTCCTTTCACGCTTGGATGGTGTCGAGCAAGCTTGGGGTGACACCCATATTTTTCAGGACAAAACTATTACTCGCCTTGCTGTTTTGATGCGTGTGCCCACGCAAACTTTGGTGAATGGAGTGATTCAGGTTGGGGACAGGTATGATTTTCTTGGGTGGCATTCAGCTGCATTTATTGGAAAGGGCTTCTTCGACATGGCAGCTGCGGAGTCTTCCAAAATCAAGAAGGCGATGAGAAATATTCACGAGGACATCTTCAATACGTTGGATGCATTATTCGCCAAGAGGCTAGCTCCTGAGGAGGTAGAGATAGACGGATTGAAGGCAAGGTTGCAACCTTTCTTCTCCAAGATGACGATGTTCTCTCAACTTGACTTTGAGAACATCTCGACGTTTTCAGCAATTATTCAAAGCACACAGGAGTCTATTGAGGCTTGGGGAAAGTCTTGCGATCGACATGAACAGATGGTAGCTATCCTTGAATATCAACTCAATCTTACTCTGGCGATTTCTGAGGAGGAAGTTGATGAGGTACTGGCCCGGTTCGTAGCTTACGCGGTCAGGGAGAAGAGCAAGGGAATCCGAGTCATGGACGAGAATTTTCTAGAAGGATAGTGGGCATTAATTGCCCATAGTGGTCAAGGAGGAATCTGCTATTTTTGGGATCATTTATGACGCCACTCCACCTTCTAGCAGTTTTCAGGGCAAATCTTGTCTAGGGCTGAGGTGGCTCGATCTGAGCCCTCCATTGTAATTCGATCTGGACCATCTATTGAAATTGGCCAGTTATATAAAGGGGAGTCCCCTCATTTGTACACAAGTAGTTAGCAATTTGTGAGATATCAGAGCAGAATAGAGAGTAGACATTTTGGAGTTAGAGTAGTTTTCATTGCATTGTTTGAAGAAAAAGGGGAATTCTCCCTTTGAGAATTTTTGTAAGAGATTGTCACGAAGGCTAATCATAATAAAAGCATTTCATTGATGGTGAACTCAACTTTTGTTGTGAGTAGTTTGTGAGGTTTCTTCTTCCTTTGGCTTCAAGTAGGACTTAATTTTCATGCTAATAGTTAGTTATGGGTGTTTACGTTTGATGTAAGTGAGCTTCTTTAGTCCATACCACTAACAATCTTACTGATGGTAAGCTTGTCTTGCGTGGTCAACTGGAATGCTTTATACTTAACTTCGGTCAAGATTCATGTGTAGCTATGCATCGTTGTGATGGTACTTGCATCGTTGAATCATGATTTGAACATCCTTTTTCTCCTTTGAAGATTGCACTAACATTGTCGAAGCTGTCCAACAGGAGGCTAGACAACATTTAGTCGAAGTTCACTGAAATTAAGCTTAACATCCCTTGCATTTAGGTTAGAATTTAGATCTTCTAAACCTTGCATCTATTTTAATTCCGCACACTTTTGGTTAGTTTTAGGAAACTCACACTTCAAGGCTAAATCATTTGCACGAAAATCCCTTTCAAAGCATATATCTATTGTTTACTGCAAGTATCCTGAACAATTGTGTAAGTCCCCTCGTAAGAAAACAACAATTCACATCAAACCAATTGAGGGTGTTCCAAGTATTTTGGAACCTTGGAGTTGAACGTGTGATCTATCTCGCAATCTTAGCACACGGAATACTTTGATCAAGAGAGAACGGAGTAGCCTTCGGACCACTTTGTTCTGCTGATTGGTGCAGTCACAAAAATCACATCAACACAACCTCAAAGAGATATACATCAGCCTGGCGTGTGCTTTTACCAAGGTTGGCTTTCACCAAAGTGAAGTCGTCAACCTCTACTTCATCTGCATTTTTGTCCTCAAGTGGTGCGGCAATCTCAATGACAATCTCGTTGTTGGCGTTCTTTTCCACATGAACTTTCTTTCTGAACTTCTTTTTTGATGTGTCTTGGTAGACATGATCGAATTCTACAAAGTTCAATTGGTAGGACGGATTTCTCCTCTTCCTACCTAGGAGATTCTCAAGCCAAGAAGAGTCTCGACCAACCTTACTGAAAGGATTGGTGCTAGTCTATGAACTCCTGATGAGTGAGATTGTGTTGAGATGTCATGTGGTGGAAAATCTGGCTCCAAGTCAATGTGAATTGGAGACTACTACGGTGGTGACAGAATAGGAGGCTTTGCTTCCACTTCTGGCACTGTCTCAGCTGTATCTGTGGTTGTGTTCATATCTTGCTCTTGCTGATTTACATCAACAACTTGCATCTTTCCTTTCAAATGTCCTAACGTTCTGCTTCCTTTAGGAGGGTTACTCCTTGCTTTCTGTTTGGGTTTCCATTTTGAAGTGGAAGGTAGTGTGGTAGTAATCGGTGGAAGCTCTGTGATTGGAGTGACTACCTTCCACGTTCTCTTGTTGTCTAGGAAAAGTCTATTGTTCCTTACAACTTTGCTTGTCCTTTCCTCCATGGATATGCTTTCCTTGGTGTACCAATCAACGGATCGAAGTGGCTGCAAGTCAATTTGATCTCTGAAAAATGTGAGAAGTATGACATCCCCATCATCATCCGATAAATCTTCCACATCCTATGACAAGAAATCAGTGATTTGTGGAAGAGTGAATCTGTTGTAATTGCACCTGTGCACTTCAAACTCGTCTTCATAGCTAAACCAATAATCCTCCATGGAAATTTTATGTGAAGAATGGTGGCCAAGGTGTGCTGAAAAGTGACCCCAAGGGTCATATGAGCATCTTTCAATGAGAAACTTAAGATTAAGTTTCATCATTTCGTTGTTCATAGCCTTGGCATCAACTACTGATCTGCACCTGTAAATACACATTATGAAAGCAAAGTTGGCAGCTGACTTGTGTTTATTGCACAAAAAGGTGTGGACTTCGTGTAACTGCCATAGAAACTCCATGAATACCACCTTATCCGATGGATAATGGGGTAACATGGTTGGATGACCTGAGTAACCATATACGCAGATGTAGGTAAACGTAGGGAATTGGATGAACCAATCAGCCCAGTTTACCATTGCCAATTTGGCTTCTAGTGAAATGCGTACATGTAACTCATGATCAAGGTCCCTCACTGTGTGCATTAGGAACTGGTCATTCACTTGCTCGAAGTGTCGTTCTAACTATGAAAATTCAAGCTGCGAGAAATGTTGATGAAACACCCAAAGTTCCTACAGTATTCAACCCTCTAAACTGGCCTTGAAAGGCTATTAGATATATGAGGTGTGAACCCATATGAAATTCGTGGGCCTTGAAGAATCCGGTCATCTGGTTGTGGAGAATGTTGCTGATCAAGTAGACCAATCATAATGTTCTTTGATGTTGACAAGTTGAGACATGATGTAATACATCCATGGCTAAAACTGGTTTGCTTTTGCTTGACCGGTGACACAGTTGAGTAGAGTGATCCTGCTTGCGTACTTGTCTCTGAATTCTCCACGTCCCATGTTCTTCGACAAGCTATTTCTTTTCTCTTTAAGCCACCTTTTTTCCATTCTTTTCTGATATTTTTCCTTTGACGTGTTGAACGCCCTTTCACACTCCTCCATTGATATGACCAAGTTGTTCGTACAAGGTGGGATAGAAAAGCATCTCTCGATATCCTTTGGCTTGAGACTGCAAGTGATTCACCCATCAGTTGACTGGATTTCCTACAAGGTGGGGTTGTAATGCTTTGCGCTGTGGTGGGAAATGACGCTGCCTCAAGTAACTTGGATTGCTCAATATTTTGCATTGTGGTGTGATCTACACCATCTAGCTTGTCCAAATCAACTTCTGGGTGTGCTTGATGCAAATCGGTGTCAGCCGTCTTCAGGAAGTCAAGAAGCAAGACCGATTTGGTCTTGAATTCAACTTGAGAGAACTACATTCTAAAAATTTGGAAGAATGACTGGGCACACAACACTATTTGAACAACTTTTTTTGTAGAGGCTAAAAATAGCTTCACCGAGGGGGCAATTTTTACGAAAATTTTTGAGATGTGGGTTTTGTTAGGAATATCTTTTTGAACGAACCCAAAATGTTAGATTTTTGAAAAAATGACTTTTTCTTGGACATGCAAAACAACCCCTCAGAAGAAGTTGTAGAAGCTACAAAAGCTTATTTTTCCCAAAAAATTATGGCACATGGGTATTGTAGGCGCCTCTGTGCTAAGCAAACCTAGTTTGTCAATTTCTAATCAGGATGACTTTTTGCATAAACCCTAAAAATTGGAAGCAACGGGGCAACTTTTTCGGAAAATTCTAGCACGTGGGCTTTGTGGCCAATCTCGTGTTGAATGAACCCAGAAAGTCAGATCTACGAGAAGATGGAGTTTGCTCGAGCATGCAAGAAAACCTAAGACAAAAGTAGAAGAATTTGGGGGAAAAGCTGGAGATATGAATTGCTGCCTTTGAAAAATGAAACCTTGAGATATGAAGTCTTGAAAAACGTCCTTCTATGCAACTTGAACCTAGAAATACGAAGAACACTGAAAATGGCCACCGTTTGATCTTTTAAATGGAATTTGTGAAGAAAAATATGTGTTTTCTCTTCAACCTACAAAGAATAATGAAGAAAATATTCCTAGATGCTTGATAAATATCAATTGGAGGTGGAAGCATCAATTAGGGCATCTAAAATCTTGATTGAGGAGTCAAATCGTGTGATTGAAAATTAACTAAAAGAATCTCCACTAATTTTGGGATGCCTAGACATGAGAAAGTCTTCAAAATTTGCAATTGGGAGTTGACTTTGGATGCCACCTTGCTAGTGTTAGGATATTTTGAAGATTTTCAACTTCTACTTGATAAACAACCTCCATTTGATCCCTGATTCCGGTCGCCTGATTGATCTTGAGGCATGGTTGATAGATTCAATGCAGAGCTAGATCAACATTGAAGAGATGTTCTTGGAAGCAACAAACCTTGAATATGACTTCTAGTGGCTTGAATCCTTGGGCGCCTTTTCCTAGAAGGGTGCTTTTTCTTGCCAGACTTAACCAATTTTCAGAGATTTGCAAATTCCTCCATTCTTGACCTTTTGTGCTTTGATCTGCAATCACCGGTGATTGATGATTCCCGTGAACATGCTGAGATATTGAATGGATAACCAGTTCAATTCCAGAAAGGATGACTAGTATTGCAAGCTTTGAAAGTTGATTAAGAGGGCTCAAAAGTATGGGCGCCTTGACCTGCAGGGGTGCTTTTGTGCTTCTAAGACATAATTTGCACCTTGTAACCTTTCACAAAATGCTCCAGTTTGGTCTTTGTTGCTAGATGTTTGATTGCTCCATTGGATTTGTTGACGGTCTCATCACGGAGACTAATCAAAACGAAGGACTTCTCAAAAGCTGTGAAGCACAAAAGCTACATTTGGTGCTCCAAAAAGTTGGGCGCCTTTTGCTAGAAGGTTGCATTTTCCTCTATACTTAGCCAATTTTTCGCATTTTTCAACTTGCCTTCACTTTTAGTGTTTCACGCTTGATCTTCGTTTATGAGCATTTGTAAAAGTCCTTACCTGGCAGGGCTGAGGGAAGTTACAACAGTAAGACTTTGACGTTCCTATGTCTCTCCAAGGTTTGTTCAGTATTTGCAATCTGCACTCATTTTTTTTGCATACATATCCAAATGTTCAAAAGTTAGCTTTTAATGTCTAAGTTCCAACAACAGATATAACACATTTTGCATGAAGTAAGAATACAATGAGGGGAGTCATGTATCTTATTAAGGGAAAGGAACCATGACAGACCTAAGTAGCCTAAGGCCTACCACCTCCTAATTGCCCAATCCCTGTTTCAGGGCCTAAGGGGCTGAAGCCTAGGTGGGACCCCCAACCTTACAACCCAATCCCGAATCAAGAGCCTAAGGGGCTAAAGTGCCCAATCCCTTAACTGGGCCTAAGGGGTTGAGAATGGGGTTTTTAGGCAATCTACTTAAGACATGATTCATCTCTCTTGATAGGATAACATGCTCATATCAGGCAGTTTATTTGCAAGCAGTAGCCTAGTAATTATCAAATATCCTAATTGCATTTCTGTAAAATAATACATACATATAGAAGCTTTGAGAAATTAGAACAAGATACTAATTGAACAATATTCATTTTCTAAAATTATGATTAATCTGTTCCTACTGCCCATGAAAAATA
Source organism: Sequoia sempervirens (assembly GCA_007258455.2). Classification (NCBI taxonomy): domain Eukaryota; kingdom Viridiplantae; phylum Streptophyta; class Pinopsida; order Cupressales; family Cupressaceae; genus Sequoia; species Sequoia sempervirens. The sequence goes on from VDFB02049828.1 coordinate 74,292, forward strand.
ATAGTTTGTATTTCTGAACCAGTAATATTTATTTTTTTGTGTTTGATTATTTAAATTGTTCATTGTGCACATTAATCAGCATGCAATTCTAAGCTAAGCAATGCCCGTATTTCTATAAGCATACTCAGTCTTTCCGTAATACACATGGACGCAGTGCTGTGATCTTAGAGGAGTTTGACGTAATTGATATTTATAACAGATATTGTCTAATAGACTTGCAGTTCTATTATTATTGAATTTCCATTCTGAAGAACAGGAAACCATATTACTGGGTGTTGCCACGGATCTCAGTCCGCCTACATACTAAACCCCTGTCCATGCACGGGTATTGTTCTATTTCCCATACCAATCCAGACAGAATGTTCATACTATAAACATATGTAAGAATGTGCCACGTTTATTGAATTAAAAAGGAAATACATGGGACGACGAAGCTTAAATATCAATTTCATACAACATGCGTAGATCTGTTCCAGAAATCTAGACAAAGAAACTAAGTGAGATTACTCACCAGTATGATCAATCTTCGCCTTCTATCCCGTCGCTTTCTGCTCCTTCCAAAAACACCCATCCCCATTCTTACTCGTGCATCTTATACCTGTCGATGCTCTTCATGGGTATGTCGCTTGCCTGAGGGGAGACGCCTTTTGCGAACAAAGCTTTTGAAAATAAATGAATTCTAAATCTTGCATTTCCTTAATTCGCTTTTTGTAGGAAGATGTTATATTTATTTTATTTATAGCACTTTTATTAAAAGTTACATTTAAGTGTTATTTTATAAATATACATATCTATCATTTAATTATTGTTTTGTATCTATCTATTATTATTATTTCACATAAATATATATTGATTTTCCTTTTTACACTTTGTGAAGCTCAAGAAGTAAAATTAATCTTTTAATAAATTTATGTAAATGTGAGAGTTTCTTTGGGGATATGACAAAGATTTGACAGATCCCATGGATTGGCAGCTGGATTTATCACAAAGCCAAAAGGATTCAAAGAAGACGCCTTGGAGAAGACAGCTGCTAAAAACTTCATCTAGTTGCTCAAAATGTTGGGCGCCCTTGGCCTGTAGGGGTGCAATTGCTCTGATGAACTTCAATCTATCC